>OZ024740.1:436480797-436490797 GCA_964016885.1 Eledone cirrhosa | reverse complement strand
ACCGGTAAAGGAACCAAATAAATATATATATTTAAAAAAAAAATAAGACTTCAGTTGCATTTTCGATTTCATCCCTTTTTCTTTATATATATATATATATAGTTTTAATATAGATGAGATTCTACAGGACTAGAACTGTTTCATTCTTTAGAAATCATCAGGAATCTGGCTGTCCAAAATAAATGTTGTGATATTTATATCTTTTCAGGTGGTAGGAGAGGGTGGGGAGTGGAATGGGTGGAGGTCATTGGTTGAAAGAAAAGGGAATTCATTAAAAGCTGGGATTTGAGGGAGACATGGCTGCTATTTTTCACAGGTGGTGTAACCAATACAAAGATTTATTGGGTGTACGTTACAGAACATATTTCAGCCGTAATGATACGCAATGCTTACAATGTTATAGATATCGTCCAGATATTTATAATTTTGCTAAGACATTATGTATTCGAAAATAAAATCATAGAAGCTTTAAAAGAACAAGAACTTAGGCTAGTAGCAATTCCCGTAACATTAATATGTGTATTATAGACGACAATATTATAGACGACTATACTTTGTATGTAAAATGCCTCACACTTTCTCACAAAATCGGCTCACCACTATAACCAAGAGTCCCTTTCACATGAATATGCTGATATTATTCGTTATCAAAATAAAACAAGCTCAGTCACGGGATATCCAATATTTATTTTCCTTTTATTCAACAGAAAACCAATGTCCGTTTTCATCTTTAAAGTTATATTTTATATTTAGAGTGACAAAGGCAGAAAGAATTCTATAAACGAGTTCAGAATGGGGTGCCACTCCTTATTGTTAAGTTTCCCTTAAGCTAACAATGCCTATATTTCAGGTGTCTATAAGATCGTTGGGAGTCGGTCATGGTTGAAGGATTTAAAGAAAAGGGAAATTCTTCAAAAGCTAATTCTTTAAAGCTCTACTTAGAGTGACAAAGGCCAAGAGAATTCTATAAACCAGTTCTAAATATTGGGTGCCTATCATATCATTATTTTAGTAAGTAAGTCAATTTTCATAACTTTCTTATTTACGTCTTTCATATAATTGTTCTGCATCTCCCTGCATAGAACCACAAAGTTACTAAGACAAAACATATATATTTGCTAGCATAGGTATGCATCTGTATACATATGTCGGTAGATATATTAATTCTTTATAATTATCTCCAAATTATTTGTTGAGCAAAATTTGCCGAAATTACTACTGTGACTGATAGTAGTGGCTAGGCTCTGTCTTAATAGCACCCCACTCCTAGCTGATTAACCTCAGTGTCACCTGATTGATTCTTTTGAATTTGCCACTTGACCAAGTAGGCAGTGAATTTTTCAATGTCTTGGAATCTAGCCCCGCTCGCTTTTTTCCATCGACTGAATTATTTTTATATAAGTTCCCAGTGTCCCCGCATTGCCTGGAAACTTAGCTGAGAATAGACTCCCTGATGACGTAAGGCTTCTCTATAGTTATTACGTAACAATATTTATCCCCTTACAGAAACTAATTAGTTGGAGTGAAATTTTAGTAAGTAAGTCAATTTTCATAACTTTCTTATTTACGTCTTTCATATAATTGTTCTGCATCCCCCTGCATAGAACCACAAAGTTACTAAGACAAAACATATATATTTGCTAGCATAGGTATGCATCTGTATACATATGTCGGTAGATATATTAATTCTTTATAATTATCTCCAAATTATTTGTTGAGCAAAATTTGCCGAAATTACTACTGTGACTGATAGTAGTGGCTAGGCTCTGTCTTAATAGCACCCCACTCCTAGCTGATTAACCTCAGTATCACGTGATTGATTCTTTTGAATTTGCCACTTGACCAAGTAGGCAGTGAATTTTTCAATGTCTTGGAATCTAGCCCCGCTCGCTTTTTTCCATCCACTGAATTATTTTTATATAAGTTCCCAGTGTCCCCGCATTGCCTGGAAACTTAGCTGAGAATAGACTCCCTGATGACGTAAGGCTTCTCTATAGTTATTACGTAACTATATTTATCCCCTTACAGAAACTAATTAGTTGGAGTGAAATTTTAGTAAGTCAATTTTCATAACTTTCTTATTTACGTCTATATATATATATATATATACACATATATATACATACACATACATACACATATACACACATACACAGACACACAGATAGGTGGTGGTCTGTATATGGGTATGAGTGTGCTTTCGGTATGTGTAAGAGAGGGAGAATGTGTGTGTGTATATATGTGTATGGGGGTATGTGTGTCTACACATGTGTGTGTACATATGTGTATGCATGCATGTGGGTGTGCCTGTGCATGTGTGTTTGTGTGTGTGTGTATATTTGTGTGTGTGTATGTATATGTGGGTACATACTCAGGAGTGTGAACAGACGTGTGAGACACCAAACCCTGCATGGCTCCATTGAAGTGTGTCGGAAGGAAAATGGCTGATGACCAGTGTAGCAGTAAATAGTGACCAGAATTTATGATGACGTAGAAAACAACAGCCAATGGAATGACAAGAGTGGAAGATGTTTTTTTAAGGAGTTTGGTAACACCCCAGTGAGAAAATTTGCTCCGAAAGAATTGCCTGTGTCCGAAGGAACCTGCAGCTGTAGAATCAGCCAGATCCATACAGTAATCATGTCCCGAGCTACCTGCCGGCAAAACAATTGTAACACGCAATAAACTGAGTCCAGTTGCATCACTGATTTTTCGTTTTTTTATACTATTCACACTCTGCTCTGCAAGAATATTGAGTGCTAATTTTGATATATATATATATATATATAGTTTTGCGGGGTTTTTTATATGAAATCGTGTGTCGAAACAGATATTGTTATATTTGGGGAGGGTCATATTTGCGTACTATTGCCAGAATTAATAACAGAACACACTCACTGTTTGGTTGGTTTTCGCTTCTCGCTGTCTTTTATATATATATATCTGCGATCTAACTTACTCGGTCCTCAATGTTGCCATTGACTGACCGGCGGTCAAAAATAATACAGATACAATATAGACACAAACACATATATATAGTTTACATAATTTACATAAATCTTTCGTTGCACATCTGCAACATCGTCAGTGGTGTTATATTCATTGTTCCTCCTGTTGTGTTGTATGTCTACGCCATTTTTTTTTTTTGTTCAGTCTGTCTATATATTTATTTATTTATTTGCTTGTTTGTTTATCTTATTTTATTTTGTCTTCTTTGCGCATGCGTTTGCGTGTGTGTATAGTGTTATGTGTGATGTGTGACTAGTGTGTATAGTGTTGTGTCTGCTGGGTGACTAGTGTGTGTTTATGTGCTTGTGTATGTATTTATTTATCTTATTTTATTTAATTTTATTTACTTATTTATACTTCTCTTAGGTCAGTGTTGTTTGTTTGGGTGTTGTTGTTGTTCCACTCATTCTTTCTGTTTAGCTTTGGTCTTCTAATTTCTATTTCACTGGCCTCTCTGATTTGCCTATCTGCTGGGTCATTCCTATGTTTAGATATTATTCTAATTTCTATGTTGTCTATGTTACCGTCATGTTGTTGTCTAGCATGTTCGTATAGTACTGACCCGTTTTTTCGTCCTTTTAGTTCCCCCCAGTGTTGGTCTATCCTTTCACCTATGCTACGAGCTGTCTCACCTATGTATGTTGTTGTCATGTTTCTGCAAGTACCCTCTGTACATCTTATGCTATAGACTACGTTTCTAGTTTTACAGTTTATCCGGGGGTTCACCTTACATATGATACATTTCCTATTGGTACAGTGGGTTTTCTTAAAAGGGTAGGTTTTGCTGATCAGGGATTTTATGGTGGTTCCTGGCTTTTCTACCACCTTTATTTTTAAGTGGGTCTTTCTCAGGGCCTTTCTACACTGGTTAGCTAATTTCCCTCCAGGGGTGGCGTCCACAAACATGACACTCTGATATCTCTGGTTGTCGTACCATGATGTGGCCTTCCCTATCTTATGTCTAGCCCTATCTAAGCTATTCCATGATTTGCTCCTGTATAGTGGGCAAATTCCTTTCATGTCCAGTTCTATGAGGGTCTTATACTTTTCCATGGCTCCTTCGTATACTCTGACTCTGTCTCTTTGGTTGTAGCCAGAGAACTGCATGCGGTTGATGAAGTGTTGGATGTGTCCTTCCATTTCTGTTGGGTCGCACATGCTGGACACATTCTTCATCACTCGTACCAAATCTGCGATCAGAATATTAAACTTAGCACTACTGGACATTGCTGAGTTTTTGAGTATCAGGTATTTGGAGGCCATGGGTTTAGCATAGTGTGAGTGGAGAATTTGGGCTCTCTCGTCTATAGTGTTAATCCAGAGTTCTGTGTCTAATACAGGTAGTCTATTGTTAGGGTGTTTGGAAGGGAAGTCTATAGTTACAGTTATACTCTGGTGTATGGAATTAGCTATCTGCTGGATGCTTTCCATCGTGCTACGTTCTAAATCAAACTTGTTAGTGCTCTCTAGTGGGGGTGTTCTTATAACTATATTGATATCGTCTACATAACGAGAGTACATGATGAGGTCTATGGAGCTTTCATTAAGGAGGAGATCTTTAAGTCTCCTTTCCCACCATACCATGAAAAGGTTGGCAACATCACCAGCTATGCTGACGCCGATGGCTGCTCCCTCATTTTGGGTGTAGATTTTCTCATTGAACTTAAATATGTGGCCCTTTAGGGTAGTTTTGATACTAGCCCCTATTGCATGTGCGACCATTTTTCTTACCTGATCAGTGTTTTGGGGGGTCCGTATAGCTTTGGTCCACCCAATCCACCTTCCTATGGGAGTCTTTTTAGCCATTGAGGTTATGGTGGGGGGTCTACCTCTTATAGGTCTACTAGGGCAGAAACATCTAAGGTCATGGCTGTCTAGGTAGTCAGTGTCGTAGGTAAGTCTAAGTAGGAGGCCCAGTTCGTCTGTGTCGACGTCGCAGAACTCCACCTCACTCTCAATGATCATCTCCACACATCTTTTCACAGCAAAATCAATGTTAATGGATGGGTACAGTGACACCACATCCATGCTGCCTATTATGCAGTTGGATAGGCTCTAGTTTTTGTTGCACTCACTGATTCTGCTGAGGAGGTCCTCTGTACTTTCACATACATCTGGGGACATCTTGATTATGGGGCGTATAACCATTGAGAGGAAGTAGGAGATCCTGTAGTTGCTAGCTATATTAGCTCCGCATACGGGTCTTGTTGGTGGTCCTGTTGTCGGGTCGTCGACGGTCTTGTGGTCTTTGCGGAGCCCATACAAGGGTGGTATGCCATTGTTAGACGCCTGGAAGTTGTTGGCAGTGCGTCTGCTTGGCTTTAGGATGTCAGTCCACATCATCATGTGAGCGTTGAGGATTTTTTCTCTCCCATCGTGTGTTAGTTGTGCAACTTCGCTCGTGTTGGTGATGTGGGGTTGCATTGCCTCGATGTAGTTCGGCATGCTATCTATTGACATCCTACCAGACTTATCTGTGGGTAGACACACTACCTCACCATCCCTTGTGCGCTGCTTGAGGCTAACCAAGCCTTCTACAGGTTTTATCCCAAGTTGTTGGGCCTCTGGTCTGCTCTGTCTCATAGTGTACCTGTCTACTACTTGTCTAATCTTATTTCTAGCTATGGTGAACTGTGCCTCCGTCTCGTCATCTATTTGCTGTGGTATGCAAACTCTTTTATTAAAGGGTAACCTCGTAGGATAGATATTACCCATCTTATATGTTTTGTCAGCTGGGTTGAAAAATAGTTTCTCTAAGGGGTTGTCGTTATTTCTATCGTCATAGTTGTGTGTGTTGCTATTATTGTTATCATGGTGGTTGTTGTTGTTTCTATCATTAGCATTAATATTATTATTGTTATGATGGCTAGATGTATTGTTGTTTACTTCACCGTTATTGTTGTTGTTGTTACTGCTATTTCTACCATTGTGGTTGTTACTATTATTATGTTTCTTGTTTTTGTTGATGTTGCTACATGTACTATTTCCATTATTACCACTGTGGTTATTGTTGTTGTTGTTGTTCGTATTGTTACCGTTATTACTACTGTGGTCACTGTTGCTGTGTCTGTGGTTAACGTTTCTATTATTATTATTATTGTGGTTGTTGTTGTTCTGTCTATCGCTAGTATTATTGCCATTATCACTATTTCTCACTTTCCTGCCATTGTTATGGTTATGGCTGTTATTTCTATACCCAGAGTTATTGTTTATATTACTACTACCGTTATTATTGTTGTTGTTGTTTACCTTTGCATTCCAACGTATTTTTGTGAAATACTTTTCCAGTTCCGTTTTGCATTCCATAGGGTTAATCTTTTTGTAGATGGCAAATTTTGGTGGTAACTTTAGGATTTGTTGTTCTTGTTCACTGATTAAAGTGTTCCCATAGATATTTACTGTGTGGTCATTGGTAAATTCTTCCGGTAGTTTTACATCACTCATACGGATGTTGTCGATGTTATCTGGGTATTTTTGAGAATATTCGATTTTCCTTTCTTGTAGTTTTTTCTTATTCATCCATTCTAATTTCTTCTTGAAATGCCTACAGCATTCGTTTTGAGCATATTTCGTTTCGCGTCGGATGACGCTCATGAAGTCATCTCTCTCGTTTGCTGTGATGAGATTTCGGATTTCCTTACCGTTGATGCGTTTTTGTCTGTAGAGTGCGTTGACTTTTGTGTATGTTGTTCTTTTCATATTAACTGTTATTGTGTGTTTTAGCCGTTCAGCTTGTGTTTTGTTCAATAATAAATTATTTACTTGTTTTGATATGTTTGTTGTGTATGTTTTGGAGAAAACACAGTGTTTTAAGAAGCGGATTTGTTCTGTTGTTATTGTAGTTTTTATATAACAGAAAACAGTGTCTTTCAATAACCTTTCAGCTTGGCACAAGCTAATGCCCACTTAAAAATAAAGGTGGTAGAAAAGCCAGGAACCACCATAAAATCCCTGATCAGCAAAACCTACCCTTTTAAGAAAACCCACTGTACCAATAGGAAATGTATCATATGTAAGGTGAACCCCCGGATAAACTGTAAAACTAGAAACGTAGTCTATAGCATAAGATGTACAGAGGGTACTTGCAGAAACATGACAACAACATACATAGGTGAGACAGCTCGTAGCATAGGTGAAAGGATAGACCAACACTGGGGGGAACTAAAAGGACGAAAAAACGGGTCAGTACTATACGAACATGCTAGACAACAACATGACGGTAACATAGACAACATAGAAATTAGAATAATATCTAAACATAGGAATGACCCAGCAGATAGGCAAATCAGAGAGGCCAGTGAAATAGAAATTAGAAGACCAAAGCTAAACAGAAAGAATGAGTGGAGCAACAACAACACCCAAACAAACAACACTGACCTAAGAGAAGTATAAATAAGTAAATAAAATTAAATAAAATAAGATAAATAAATACATACACAAGCACATAAACACACACTAGTCACCCAGCAGACACAACACTATACACACTAGTCACACATCACACATAACACTATACACACACGCAAACGCATGCGCAAAGAAGACAAAATAAAATAAGATAAACAAACAAGCAAATAAATAAATAAATATATAGACAGACTGAACAAAAAAAAAAAATGGCGTAGACATACAACACAACAGGAGGAACAATGAATATAACACCACTGACGATGTTGCAGATGTGCAACGAAAGATTTATGTAAATTATGTAAACTATATATATGTGTTTGTGTCTATATTGTATCTGTATTATTTTTGACCGCCGGTCAGTCAATGGCAACATTGAGGACCGAGTAAGTTAGATCGCAGATATATATATATAAAAGACAGCGAGAAGCGAAAACCAACCAAACAGTGAGTGTGTTCTGTTATTAATTCTGGCAATAGTACGCAAATATGACCCTCCCCAAATATAACAATATATATATATATATATATATATGTAGATAAATCTACCAAAAGTTTACGGTAGTGTCCAATCCGTATGAAGAACTCAATGTAATCCGGATATCATGGAAAGAAGAGATGCATTCAAAAATCACTTTCGGTGAAAGATAAACGGAATACAGAGTCAAGATAAAATATTAAAAAAATAATGAATAAAACAAAGAAACAGTTCCTTATATTAAACAAAAAAAGTTCATTATTTAACGATCGTTTCTAGGACATATATGTGTTAGAATTGGCATGCATATTCAAAAGATCTATGTACAAAATTATACAAACTATCAAGGAGAATATACATACCATCACATATATATGCTGTCTTCAGAAATAATGAAGTATATTTATTGATAATAACAACAATTCAAAATTACAGGTCTGTTTGGGAACAGATTTTAAATAGACCAATGAAATACATAAAAATTCATCAAGAAAATACAGTTAGGTGTGTGTATATATGCAAGTAACTTCGTTCACAGATATGCATAAAAATGTATGTTCACATGCATACGCATGTCGAAAAAGTGTATGTAAATATAAAAATAAAAAATATCACATGGATATTGAAAATTATAATGAGTTCATATATAAAGAACTCAGGAAAAATTATAGAAAAACTAATAATGCGTCACTCACCAACATCAACAACAAAACACACAACATAGTGAATAAACTAAATATTGAAGATAGAACTGAACCTTTGGCATTGAAAAGACCACACTTCAACCTGAAAGATCATAAATCAAACTTTAACTCAAATCCTTCTATAAGACTTATATGTCCCTCCAAATCTGATATTGGAATAATTAGCAAAAAAATTTTGGATAGAGTCATCCCACAAATAAGAAAACATGTTAATTTACCACTCTGGGAAAACACTTCCCAGGTAATTAACTGGTTTAAAAATATTAGATGTAAATCTTCTGCTTCATTTCTACAATTTGATATAGATAATTACTATTCTTCTATATCACCTATACTCCTGAACAAAGCTTTGATATTTGCTAAAAATAGATCTAACTTAACTTTGGATGACATTAATATTATTACACATGCTAGACTAACACTTATTGAATTTCAGAATGAATACTGGACCAGAAACACATATAGTAATCTATTTGATATTACTATGGGTTCAAGCGATTCTGCTCAAATTACTGATCTTGTGGGCCTCTTCCTTCTTTTTAACATAAATGCTTCCTTTCCCCACCTTAAAGGTGGTTTATATCGTGATGACTGTCTTCTTCTTTCCAACAACCTTAGCCTCTCAGAAATAGAAAAAAACAAAAAGCTTATTAGAACTTTCCTTAAAGACTATTATAGTTTTCATATTACTTTTGAAAACACAAGTAAAGTAGTTAATTTCCTAGATATAACTTTAGACTTAGCTACGGGTATCTACCAACCTTACCATAAACCCAACCAAAACTTACACTACATACTCTCACAATCTAATCACCCTAAATCTATCCTTAAAAACCTTGCATATAATATATCACTTAGAATTTCTAACCTTTCGTCTAACCAAGATGTATTTGATAAAAATGCGACCTTCTATAACGAAGCTCTAGATAGAAGTGGCCACAAAAATAGATTGGAATATATACCTTCTACTAATAACACTATAAACATACAACCTAATATTACCAACAAACACCAAATGAAAAGTACACACCGAAATGCCACTCACACTATACCCCAAAATACCAACATAAAACCAAATTTCTCTAACTCCTCTAATATAAAGTATAGTAACTCTCAAAAAACTACTCATCATACAACTCTAATAAATGTTAATAATAAAACTCCTAATAAACAAGCTAAAACACCTAAAATCAATAAATCTAACTAAAAATGTGCGTGGTGAGGTCATTAACATTAATCCTCCTAGTAAACATCACGATGCATCCTATAAAAACAATAAACAACATAGAAACCGTAATAGACGAGTTACTTGGTATAATGCTCCATTTAATTTACAAATTAAGGATAATATAGCTAAAAAAAATTTTTATATCCTAGAGAAAAACTTCCCGCCAAACCACAA
>OZ024740.1:436455797-436473297 GCA_964016885.1 Eledone cirrhosa | reverse complement strand
GGGGTTAATCTGTGATCTGTTGGGGTTTCGACTGACAACACCCTCTTCACAGAATTAAGGATAGATTAAAACGATATCTAAAGATCCACGAGAAGGTACGATTCAACCAATATAAACTAAGGAAATATTAACTACGATTGAAAACTGTTTCTCGCCATTTAAATAGTGTTTCTACTTTGTACAGTAATGACTTGTAACTTTACATGTTACAAGATTATTACCAATCAAAATCTGTTCCATAGCGAAACTATTAAGTTGTTTACATAGTATATATATATATATATATATATATATATATATATATATATATATATATATATATATATATATATATATATAAACAATGAGTTATTTGGTTTGTTGATTATTCAACAAAGTTAATTTACAACAGATTACAAACACTCAACAGATATATCTGGAGTATCATTAATATCAATAATATTAATAAATGGAAAATATCTTTATAAAACCATATTTATTTTATTATACGTATTTCAAGGGTACTAATATTTTAGTCCACTTTCGTCAGATAAAATACAATAATTGGTGTAAAGATAGTGACATATCTTCATATGAACTTCATATCAACACAGTTTCCACTGACAACATATCTTGAAGATGAAGATATGTCATATCTTAGCACCAATTATTATACTTTATCTGACGAAATATGGTTTTATAAAGATATTTTCTATTTATTAATATTATTAATATATATATACTAGCAGTGGTACCCGGCGTTGCACAGGAAAAGATATTTTGGAACGCAGGCCGCCAATAGACCTAATCGTGGAAAAACTGCATGCCTGGACAATAAGTAAAGAAAATAAACCGAATACTCTGATGGCTGGATAATCTTTACGATTTTACTCGATGAAGCAGGAAAAATGCAAGTTTTCACCCAATGCAGACCGTAGAGGATGTGCATAATATGCCTTGAAATTTCGGGAAAATCGGGAAAATCGGCTAGACTTAACGCCTCAAAAAAGCCCTAAAAAGCTGGAAAAAATGAAGTTTTTTCACCTAATGCGGGCCCTAGGCCACACAAAAGTTGGATTTTCTTTGCTCACGGTATGAAGAAGAGACTGACTAATACATAGTTACAAATTCAAGGAAATCGGTCTGACGGAACGCCTCGAAAAACCCCTAAAAATCTGAAAAAAAACGCAGTTTTTCACCTAATGCGGGCCCTAGGGATTCAAAAGGTGGAATTTTATGTGCATAACACTCCCTGAAACAAGTAATACACATGTAAAGTCTGAAAAAAGTCGGTTGGGTATTTCTCGAGTTTTAGGGATTCAAACTCACTGACACACACACACACACACACACACACACACACACACACACACACACACACACAGACAAACCTCCTCAGGAAAGTGACGTAATGCAGACAGCCAGACATACAGACAGATATTATAAGGGCGCGACGTCAGATGTATGGATCTATCTAAAAAGCGAAAGACTAAGAATTATAGAGAGAGATCGCTAAATCGCCTAATGCGGTCCCTAGGGCATTGAAAATTTGAAATTCTTTTTGCTCAGAACACTCCCTGAAACATAAGTATTATATGTGTAAAGTTTGAAAACAGTCGGTTTGGTGTTTCTCGAGTTTTAGGGATTCAAACTCACACACAGACAGACATCCTCAGTTTTATATATATAGATATATATATATATCAACAAATAGTAAAAAGGAAAAAATATACAGTAAAAAATGCTAGAGGGATATTTTGCATTTTCTACTGTATTTTTTTCATTTCTACTATTTGTTTATATATATATATATTTTTTTTTTGTTATATATGCTGGTTGTTTACCGACACCTCAGTATGCAGATTGGAGCACTCGACGAAGTACGCAGGTTGGTTTGTTTACTCCGGAGTAATGTAAAATAATTAAGTCAAATATGTAAAATTTGGCTTCGTTTATTATAAATTATAGATATACTGCTATATATATTTCGGTGACAGCCATCATTGGCTGTGACCTCTTCAGGACTGCCTGAAGAGGTCACAGCCAATGATGGCTGTCACCGAAATATATATATAGTAATAATAATAAATGTGAAGACTAAAATCCGAAGAGGGCCCGATAAGGATAATATATAAAAAATATATATAAAACCATAGAGCAAATATCTCTCTATATATATATATTTATGTGTGTGTGTGTGTGTTGATTGCTACTTCTTGTCAGAAGAGTGCCATCGCTTCATTGAACATTGCACGATCATGTGTACACAGGTCACTTTTCAGACCCTCTTTTGTTTTGCAGGTACGTTCATAGATGTGACACTTGAACTGTTTGTCTCCTGGTAAAATCGGATGGGGTGAGTCTTCATGGATTTTACCATGTCTGGTCAGTCCACCAGCTGACTTGCAAATTAAGCCACACTCACTGCAAATGTATCGTGGAGTGTGTGACGATAGAACCATTTCACAATTGGCTCGATTTCTCCCCGGCTCGTGTGATTTCAGATGATTAACAAAACCAACTCGTGTTAGAAGAAATTGGCCACATACATTGCACCTCATTCTTGCTGAATGTCTGCAGGCATTGCACTTGAGTCCCGCTTACGAAGTGAACACTTCAAAGCAGCATACTCCCTCGCTTTTTCTCAAAGACATCACATCCATATTTGATGATCTTTCTCCATGATGTACGGCATTCAGTCATACTCTCCCAGTTTTCCATATCAATCTTGAGAGCTCTTTGACAACCCATCTGTAGTTGATGAGGAAATCATTAATGGACTGTCGCAAAGGGAGACTTTAACTGAGATGATGAATGATCCAACCTTTAAAGAGATAAGGTCAGCTATCAAAGAGATAAACATAGGGAAAGTCCAAGTTTGGATGGAATATCTGTTGAGCTGATAACACACACACACGCACGCACCCCCCCCCCCCCACACACACACATACACACACACACACACACACACCACACACACCACACACACATACACAACACACACACACACACACCACACACACATATATATAGAAGTAGTTCCACAACAGTTAATTCACCATTTCCGAGAACAAGTGTTTCACCTTAGACGGATCATCAGCTCAGTTTAAATGAGATTATACGGAAAAGGAAAAACAATTATACGAATACGCATGTGCAAAAGAAGTCACTTCCCAAAGAGGAGGAAACTCACGTAGAATGATGAGGGAGACAATTGTGAAAACTCAGAATATAATAGATTATTCATGTTATTCAGTCCAGTGATTAGGTCGGGTAGTCAATCTGGAGCTTTGAAATTACGCAATAGGTGTTTCGTAACGTGTGGATAACGCGAGAAAAATTCATTCCGTGTATTTAGACAAGCGTTATTACGTACATCCTCATGATATTGATTCTTTCTTCAATGCGCAGCCCACAAAACGGATTTCCATTTCTGTATGGCTTAGACTTAATAATAACTTTCCATTGAATGGAGTAATCCTCGCCTGCGTCCTTGAAGGACCATATGTGGCTTGCGAGCTTCGTGGACGATCGTTTTTCCGGGTATCTGAAAGTCGACAGATGATTCAGGAAACTTTCTTTAAACCGGCCTTCCGCCGTACCTACATAGGATTTGACTTCTTGTTGATTTGGTAGGTTAGAAGCGACTACAGCTTCATAAATTACAGCGGGTATGTTACACTGTTGTTGAAGGGGACAAGCTTCATGCCTTCAGACAGCATATGAAAGGTTAATTATCTGTCACTAACGTAGTCAAATTTCGGGTGGATTAAACACTAATATCATATTCATTGACTACATTTAACAGTCTGAAAGAGATATAGTTTCTGACGCGTATTTTTTTTCTTATTTCATATTTTAAGCATATGTATATTACGAATGTTTTGTTTATTTTTGTATGCTTCAAATTCTACGCGGTGTATTACGTTTTGACGTTTATTCAGAAATTAAGGGATAAGGATTATGGCCTCTAATTCCTCATGGAATCCAAAGGTGGCCGGAGACAGAGCGGAAGCTATACACGAAGTACTCAAGAAGTATTCAACTGAGTCTATGCCATCCTAATAACGGTTGCTGGTTTAGCCATCAATGTATAAATGATACTATAATTCATCGACCCCGTAAGGATCAAAGGAAAAGCTAACCTCGGCGGGATTTGAACTGATAAAGTATAGGACAGTAACTCTATGTCAGAAAGCATGTTGGCCGACGTTCCTTGGATACTGCAAGTCCAACGATATTAGTTCATCCTAATAATAGTTTCTTATTTAGGCCAAGGTCATAAATTTGGGGTGAAGGGAAAGTCCATTAAATCGACTCAGTGCATTACTGGTACTTTATTTTATCAACCCCCGTATGGTTGAAAGGTAAAGCCAACCTCAACGATATTTGAACTGAGAAAGAAAAGTTCATTAGTTATATGCCGCAAAGTATGCTGTCCGACGCTCTACCGATATTGTCAACCCACCGCCTTTATGCCATCCTAATAATATGAAGCTATAGCTTGAATGAATTACAAATATATGTCAAGCATTATTTAGTTTCCTTTTTGTCAATGGTAGTAGCTCCACGTTGGAAATTATAAAGGATTCAATTACAATATATTTACTCCTAATTCTGATCTAATCCAAGTTTACGAAATATCTGCTTGGTAATTTAATTCGCATTTCACTAGAAATTATTAAAAGCATATACGTTTTTTTTAAAATATGAGATCCTATTCAAATGGTTACCAATTTGCTTTCACGTTGTAATGATACTAGAATGAACAGAAGGGATTTAGAGTAAATCACATTACTTCTACATCGCAGCTATCAAATCATTAAAGATATCAACAAAACAAACACAAATACACATACAGACACATGTACGCCCACGCGCGCACAAACATACGCATAAACCCTTTTATAAATAGTTATCCATATAGTCTGGTTTCACTGTGGTATTATGAGCTGCCGCAACATTAGTGTTGTATGTTCAATAGTAATCTTGTTTTACATTGAACTTGATATCATAGGTGCGATATCATGATATTGCTTGAGCACTAAAATCTGTCGGAGCTCATACATCTCCAGGTCTGAAAACAGCCCGGCTTCTTAGAGGAGGAGAGGGATTGTGCAAGATGCACTGGGGAAGAATCGACCCAAATAATAGAAATGTACATTATTTAGTCACCTCAAAAACATGACCAATGTTGACCTCAGCAGGATTAGAACCCAAAGAAGAATGATCTGGAACGAACGCACAAAGAAATGCGTAAAAGCAAAGTTTGGCTCGACAAAATTTGAAACCAAATCTTGTCGAGAATGGAAACTACAGCTCCAATTCTATCCATCCAATGCTATAATGACTAATAATCAAATGATTATAAATATATATGGTATATGGCACATAAATAAACATTGCTATTCATATTCTTAGCACATGAGTATCCTAGTTTCACCGTGTGTCTGTTAAAGATGGAGAGGTATCTATGACCTATGTGGAAGTGCCTAGCTATCTTAGAAAGGCACGTCTAGAGAAGGAGAGCGAGAGAGAGAGAGAGAGAGAGAGAGAGAGGGAGAGAGAGGGGGAGAGAGAGAGAGAGTGAGAGAGAGAAAGAGAGAGAGAGAGTGAGAGAGAGTGATAGAAAAAGATGGGGAGTGGGTGATAGAAAGGAAATAGGAATTAGTTATAAAGGAAGAATTAACCCCGGTACTAGACACCTTTTCAACGATCTCGAAAGGATGAAAGACCCTGGCAAAATATGAAATCAGAGAACGCAGAATACCGAAACGAATGCTGAAACCATTCTATCTGACATTCGAATGAGTAGAGACTGTCACCCCTTCTCCCTTTGTTCTCCTCCTCCCTTTCATCTAATTTATGACATTTATAGTCCTTTCCAATACTATTTTCTTTTTCTCCATTTTTAACCTTAGTTACTTACACACCTAATTCAATATGAACATGTCGTTCTTTACTCGTGCAATTTCAAAACTCATCATTAAAAATATGAGACCCCTCTCCCTCTCAAAAATAAAAAAAAAACGAAACAGAACATCTACATGTATTCTATCAGTTGATATCGATATTGATCGTATCTCTGGATGCAATCTTTCTTGGCTAAAAGTGGGCAGTCAGAGCCAATAGTTTCTTTCCTGTCTTCACATATTTTCTCCATTGTGCACTTTTGGTTAATATTGTACCACAATTAAGAATCCTTTAGTCTCGGCAGGATTTTAATTTTTTCTTCCGTCAAATCTACTGGATGCATTTGTCTGATCCGAATCTCATTCTAATTTCTTTCGTAAATCCATGCACTGTCTGCAGTAGTGTTTCTTGTTGTTTAAAATCCGTAGGCTACAAGGAGACGTCATATATATACAAAATATGATTGATGTATTACCACAGCATTTGTATCTAAATCCAACTCATGTTTAACACATAAAGACTGGAAAGCAGTAGAGAATGAGAGAGAGAGAAAGATACACACACACACACACACATATATATATACTGTATATATATATATGTGTGTGTGTGTGTGTGCGCGTGTGTGTGTGTGTGTGTGTGTGTGTAATATATATATATATATATAGAGAGAGAGAGAGAATCCCCTTTGAATACTTGAATACTCCTCTTCTAACTGTTTTATAATTTCCTTTTTATAATCCTCTTCCTTATATAATCCTCTTCTAGTTTTTATAATTTCCTTTTTTTGTCTATTTCTGAACAAAATCTTGACATTTACCCATGGCATGTTTCATATATTTTATTATAGATACTAACTTATTCATGGCCTGTGATTCTAGGATACATGCGTGGAGAATACAGTGTATCTGATGCCAGTCCATACCAAGCACAGATTCGTCTTCCTTCTGTCTTCCGTTATGACTGTTTATCAGTAACCGATCTTTAGTCTTAAGAGACTCTGCAGCATCTTTTCTGCTCAACTGGAAACAGGCTGTATATTTTCTAGATATCAATACAGTTAATGCTTGGTAGGTTGTAGGAGAATAAATTATAGGTCTCCCTATATATTGTTTTGGCACTTGCTGAATCTTTAATACTTGGGATTAAAGGCCAGTGGATTGGCAGTATCGGTAGAGAGTCGGACGCCATGCTTTACAGCATAGTTACGTCTCTTTACGGTCTGAGTTCAAATCCCGCCGAGGTTAACTTTGCCTTTCATCCTTACGGAGTCGATAAAATAAAGTACCAGTAATGTACCAGTAATTTAAATTCATAGAAATCTGGGACTTGTCTCTTTCTTCCTCACTTTCTGTTGCTTCACCATTTTGTTTGTTTACCCTCGCGTCCCCTTTATTTACGTGTCCCAACGACCTTTTTTAGCCGTTGCTCGCACCAACCGGAGGTATATGGTCTTTAAAGCGATGAAATGCCTATGATGGTTGGAAGATCACTGATGAAGGACAAACTTTTTTCATATGTAACCCATTTGCAACTCCGCAGCGCCCTTATTATTATATATATATATATATATATAATAAGGGCGCTGCGGAGTTGCAAGCGGGTTACATATGAAAAAAGTTTGTCCTTCATCAGTGATCTTCCAACCATCATAGGCATTTCATCGCTTTAAAGACCATATACCTCCGGTTGGTGCGAGCAACGGCTAAAAAAAGTCGTTGGGACACGTAAATAAAGGGGACGCGAGGGTAAACAAACAAAATGGTGAAGCAACAGAAAGTGAGGAAGAAAGAGACAAGTCCCAGATTTCTATGAATTTAAATTCGGTGAAATCGTGAACGAGAGAATAAAGACCATCAAACCTGGTTGAAATGTGAGCAAGGAAGGAATTTCGCACAGGTCTAACGGGAGGAAGAAGGGGTCTAGTCTGTGAATTCGGTAAACATAAGTTCTGTGAAATCGTAGACGAGAGAGAGAAAAAATTCATACCAGCTTGGCCAGCGTGCGGGAGAAAAGAATTACACACAGGTCAAACGGGAAGAAAGAGGAGGAGGAGAGGTAGTAACAGAGAATGAGTGAGTGAAGGGTGAGAAAGAGGCTAACAGAGAGAGAGACTGCTAGAAAGGGTAAAGATACATAGAACGAAAAAGACGTGTAGCAGCAGAGGAAAAAATATGTGTAAATATGATAATAAGGGCGCTGCGGAGTTGCAAATGGGTTACATATGAAAAAAGTTTGTCCTTCATCAGTGATCTTCCAACCATCATAGGCATTTCATCGCTTTAAAGACCATATACCTCCGGTTGGTGCGAGCAACGGCTAAAAAAAGTCGTTGGGACACGTAAATAAAGGGGACGCGAGGGTTATATATATATATATATATATATATATATATATATATATATATATATATATATATATATATATATAAATATAAGTATGTATACGTACATATAGTATGTATATACATACATACATGCACACACATATATATGTACGTATGGGTTTACCGAACATTTATTATAATCTTCGGTTTGTTTGTAAACAAACAACCCGAATTAAGCCGTACCGTGTCGGCAACCATCGTTACCCTTTTGTTCAACACCGACAAAGGAACGATGAACTAGTTTCTAGCTTGTTATCTGTCATCAACACCGTATACCTTCCTGTCAATCGATTGGACGTTTGAAAGTATATACTTTCCTTATGCATATTAAAGGCTGAGCAGCCTAATTTGCATATCGATTGAGTTAGTCGGCTGGGCGTACCGAAAACGATAAATGGAAAAAATGAAATTTCATTTCTCACTCTTAGTACGGCTGATACTTGAATATAAGAATGTATACGTACATACATATATGTATACAGACGCAGAGTAGTATGTATATACTTACATACATGCATACACATATATATATATATATATGTACGTACGGGTTTACCGAACATTTATTTAATCTTCGTTTTGTTTGTAAACAAACAGCCCGAATTAAGCCGTACAGTGTTCGGCAACCATACTATATATATATATATATATATATATATATATATATATATATATACATATATATATATATATATATATATATATATATATATATATAAATATATATATATATACACATATACATACATATATATACACACACACACATATATATATATATGTAGAGGTTATATTTAATTTGTTGGGATTCAACAAGCTTAAACAATTTTTTATAACTGATATAAAGCACTCAACAATTTAGTGGAGTAAATACACAATATGTTAATAAATGGAAACTATATTTATAAAACCATATTTATTTTATTATACATATTTCAAGGGCAACCAAGGCAAATTATGGTGCGCTTTCATCAGATAAAATACAGATTTGTTTTATAAATAAATATTGACATACCCGGAAAAACCATTATTTTCATATCTTCCAATATTTTTATATCTTCAAACGGTTTTAATATATGTATCCAAATATTTGTATATATGTGGAATAACATGATTTTTATATATAGGTTTTTTATATATATGTGGACTAACCTATGGTTTATGTTTTAACTATATTCTTAAGATAAATTTTTTTAAATTTATAGCAAGTATGACTTCTTAAAAAATAACCTGTGGTTTATGTTTTAATTATATTCTTAAGATAAATTTATGACTTCGTATAAAATAACATTGTTTATGTTTTAATTATATTCTTAGGATAACATTTTTTAATTTTATAACATTTAATCCTTGGAGTCATTTGAGATCTTAAAAAATCACTTCTAATTTCCTTTACACTTCCTTACTGTTTTTATAATATAATTAAGTAGTTATTCTTTTGTAAACTCTCGTAAATTTTTCATAAATTTAGAATTATTTGGATGTTTAAATTTTGACTTACAACTACTAATAAATATAATTTTGCCAAACTTACTTTAATAAAATAAACTATACTAGATTTTCTCTAATGTAAAATACTATATATTTATTTAAATAATTTATAATCCTTAATATACACATCTAAACCAATATATTATTACTAATACATCTTAATATAATATAAATACTTCTGTTTAGATTTAAATTTAAATTTAAATTTTTAATTATTTAATTTTTAATTTTTAATTTTTAATTTTTAATTTTTAATTTTTAATTTTTAATTTTTAATTTTTAATTTTTAATTTTTAATTTTTAATATTAATATTAAATTATTAAATTAAATCTTTAATATTAATGCAAATTTTAATCTTTAATTTTGATTTCTAATTTTTAATTTTAATCTAATTTTTCAACCTATCATTATAAACATTATAATCACAACGTATTGAACCCTACATTATAAATATTATTCTTCCACGTTATTCTTATTTCTTCTTTCACTTCTTTCACTTATATATATTTACGCTGTGTATATTTCTCCATTGAAACTTATTTCTTCATTCACTCTATCTTCACTATCAATATGTATAATCGTCCTTTCTTTCCTATTCTCTCTTTCTCCTTTCTTTTCTTCTTTTTTTTTCTCTCTCCCTTACATATCATCTTCTTCCAACAGTTTAATTTAAATAAACCGTTATCTTTTCAACCTTTCGGACACTCATTTGCATACTCACTCATAACTTTGTATTACCCCCAATAAAGTATTATCTTCACTATCCAGGAAGCTCCAACCGTTAAGGTTGTCTTTTTTTTCCGGGTATGTCGATATTTATTTATAAAACAAATCTGTATTTTATATGATGAAAGCGCACCATAATTTGCCTTGGTGGCCTTGAAATATGTATAATAAAATGAATATGGTTTTATAAATATAGTTTCCATTTATTAATATATTGTATATATATATATATATATATATATATATATATATATATATATATATATATATATAGAATAAGGAAAAGCGAAGTAGTTTCAGATGTTCAAGTCCTTTAATAATAATGCTGTGATATATATTTCAATGACGACACTGGTCACACTGTTCTGAGTGCGAGTGTCGTGTCATCATGAGACAGCTTGTTACATAATAAGGTTATGTTTCCGAGGCAATCCAAATTGAATCGACATGGGAACGGATGAAGTTCGTGCTTTTGGGTTTTTCATCCGTTCCCTTGTGAGTACCAATTCACCCCCACCGGTCTGCGCAACCGCATGTCCGAAGGAAGTTGACCATTAGCCACCGCAGATTTCAACGAAATTCGTTGTCAGTTCACCCTCTCAGCCAAAAAATTGGCCCACCTATGCCCTACCAAAGTTTACTGCTACCCATCACGACTGTGGCAGTCAGCCGAAAGCCAGAGGGGATGGGAGGGTGTTAGTTTTTATAGGTCATAATACTACCTTTCACTAAGCGTTGACAGCAAGACTGACCATCAACTCATAAGGGAAAATAAACTCAATTCTAGGTATCATGGTTTTACATTGGAAGTTAAGAGTGAGAGTTGGAAATAAAAATTAAAAATTAAAATCCTAAATCAAATATCAGAGATTATAAATTAAACAATTAAAAAATTAAAAAATTAGAAATTAAAAAATGTTTCAAGTGATAATTCGGATTGAGTAAATATATAGATTGAAGTGAGTAAATAATATGGAGAGAGATGTTTAAGTAATAAGTTATGAGAGGGATTCTAGTATCACAGTTACTCTATCCACATATTGAACGACAGTGCCGTACATTATAACGGAGGGTAAACTACAGGGTTCAAGGCATTAGTCAATCTGGTACACATTCATAATTTCCATCACATGGAACAAAATCAAAGAAAAACAGACATAAAGTACACAAAAGAAAAGAAAAGAACAGAACCAATAGTGAATAAATGCAAAAACACGGAGTACATATATGCAAAATGATCCATATGATTGTCTATCTGTCCATGTATAGATTGAATTGAGGGGGCTTCTGTTCAAATGCGATTTGGTGCAGGAAAATAGGGGTTTATCTTATTTTTTGTTTCCGCGTATTTATCCTGCCGAAAGTTACTATTATGCCCGTCCAGTGTAAGGGGTTTCATCCCCATGGTAGAGGGAATTTCTGGGGTAGCTCTTGGTTGGTTCCTCTCTTCTCCACCATATCGGTTACATCATAGAGCGCTCAACTAATTAGAGCTAAATTATTAGGGTAAACATTGATGCAATTCAATTCAAGCACTCAACGTACTTTTTCCACATAGGAGTGACGGAGTAAATATCGAATAAGGAAAAGCGAAGTAGTTTCAGATGTTCAAGTCCTTTAATAATAATGCTGTGATATATATTTCAATGACGACACTGGCCACACTGTTCTGTGTGCGAGTGTCGTGTCATCATCAGACAGCTTGTTACATAATAAGGTTATGTTTCCGAGGCAATCCAAATTGAATCGACATGGGAACGGATGAAGTTCGTGCTTTTGGGTTTTTCATCCGTTCCCTTGTGAGTACCAATTCACCCCCACCGGTCTGCGCAAGCGCATGTCTGAAGGAAGTTGACCATTAGCCACCGCAGATTTCAACGAAATTCGCTGTCAGTTCACCCTCTCAGCCAAAACAATGGCCCACCTATGCCCTACCAAAGTTTACTGCTACCCATCACGACTGTGGCAGTCAGCCGAAAGCCAGAGGGGATGGGAGGGTGTTAGTTTTTATAGGTCATAATACTACCTTTCACTAAGCGTTGACAGCAAGACTGACCATCAACTCATAAGGGAAAATAAACTCAATTCTAGGTATCATGGTTTTACATTGGAAGTTAAGAGTGAGAGTTGGAAATAAAAGTTAAAAATTAAAATCCTAAATTAAATATCAGAGATTATAAATTAAACAATTAAAAAATGAAAAAATTCGAAATTAAAAAAATGTTCAAGTGCTAATTCGGATTGAGTAAAGATATAGATATACATGGACAGATGGACAATCATATGGATCATTTTGCATATATGTACTCTGCGTTTTTGCATTTATTCACTATTGGTTCTGTTCTTTTCTTTTCTTTTGTGTACTTTATGTCTGTTTTTCTTTGATTTTGTTCCATGTGATGGAAATTATGAATGTGTACCAGATTGACTAATGCCTTGAACCCTGTAGTTTACCCTCCGTTATAATGTACGGCACTGTCGTTCAATATGTGGATAGAGTAACTGTGACACTAGAATCCCTCTCATAACTTATTACTTAAACATCTCTCTCCATATTATTTACTCACTTCAATCTATATCTTTACTCAATCCGAATTATCACTTGAAGAATTTTTGAATTTCTAATTTTTTAATTGTTTAATTTATAATCTCTGATATTTGATTTAGGATTTTAATTTTTAATTTTTATTTCCAACTCTCACTCTTAACTTCCAATGTAAAACCATGTTACCTAGAATTAAGTTTATTTTCCCTAACACCCTCCCATCCCCTCTGGCTTTCGGCTGACTGCCACAGTCGTGATGGGTAGCAGTAAACTTTGGTAGGGCATAGGTGGGCCATTGTTTTGGCTGAAAGGTTGAACTGACAGCGAATTTCGTTGAAATCTGCGGTGGCTAATGGTCAACTTCCTTCGGACATGCGCTTGCGCAGACCGGTGGGGGTGAATTGGTACTCACAAGGGAACGGATGAAAAACCCAAAAGCACGAACTTCATCCGTTCCCATGTCGATTCAATTTGGATTGCCTCGGAAACATAACCTTATTATGTAATAAGCTGTCTGATGATGACACGACACTCGCACACAGAACAGTGTGACCAGTGTCGTCATTGAAATATATATCACAGCATTTACTTCGCTTTTCCTTATTCGATATTTACTCCGTCACTCCTATGTGGAAAAAGTATGTTGAGTGCTTGAATTGAATTGCATCAATATTTACCCTAATATATATATATATATATATATATATATATATATATATATATATATATATATATATATATATATATATATATATATATATACACACATACATATGATAATATTCATATCTATATCTTATTCCTTTGTTATTGATTTCATGAAGGATTGACAGATATTTTCTTCTATTTTGTCTCCTTTATTTCCTCTGTATTACTGTGTTTGGATTTCGATATCGTCTTTAAGTAAATCAGAGAAATAACAATCTCCCTTTCTAACTCCTGTAACTGTTGCATGTTTTATTGCAGATATTGATGTTTATGTCTGTTTTAATTAAGACTCTTATAGTTGCTGCTGCTGATTATTGTGTTTTATTATTGGTAGGCACTTTCGTTGGTCAATAGGAAGACATCATCATCATTATCATCATTATTATTAATATTTTAAATCCCGCCGAGGTTGACTTTGCCATTCATCCTTACGGGGTCGATAAAATAAAGTACCAGTAATGCACTGGGTAATTGCTGGCCTTGTGCCTAAAGTAGAAACAATTATTATTAATAGACGGTGGTAGATTGGCAGTATCGGTAGAGCGCCGAACAACATGCTGTATAGCATAGATTTACGGCCCTTTACGTTCTGAGTTTAATTCCGGCCGAGGTTAGCTTTACCTTTCTTCCTTACGGGGTCGATAAAATAAAGCACCAGTAACGAACTAGGGTTGATTTAATCGACTTTCATCCTCCCTCCAAATTGCTGGCCTTGTGCCTATAGTAGAAATCATTATTATTATTATTATTGGTGGTTTTTCTCTTCGTTCAGTTTGTCTCCATTTCTTGCCATGTGTCTTTCCAACACCCAAGGCAGAGAAACACACCGAGAAGCCACAAAATAAAAACATCCATGTTCACATCAAACACTTTACACAGTTACAAGTATAATATCTGCTGTATACATGTGTATATTATACGTTTAAAATCATATTTACAACAGAATGATATTCAATCATATAAGAGTGTTCGATTATTTACAACTTACATATAATTATGGAATATAATCAAATAAACGTATGTAAATAAATTACTTCTCACAGCGATAGTACCCTTCTCACAGCGATAGTACTCTACTCACAATGATAGTACCCGTCTCACAGTGATAGTACTCTTCTCACAGCGATAGTACCCTTCTCACAGAGAGAGTACCCTTCTCACAGTGATAGTACTCTTCTCACAACGATAGTATCCTTCTCACAGAGATAGTACTCTTCTCATAGTGATAGTACTCTTCTCACAGCGATAGTACCCTTCTCACAGTGATAGTACTCTTCTCACAGTGATAGTACTCTTCTCACAGCGATAGTACATTACTCACAACGATAGTACTCTTCTCACAGTGATAGTACCCTTCTCACAGCGATAGTACTCTTCTCACAACGACAGTACTCTATTCACAACGATAGTATCCTTCTCACAGAGATAGTACTCTTCTCATGGTGATAGTACTCTTCTCACAGCGATAGTACCCTTCTCACAGTGATAGTACTCTTCTCACAGTGATAGTACTCTTCTCACAGCGATAGTACATTACTCACAACGATAGTACCCTTCTCACAGAGATAGTACTCTACTCACAGCGATAGTACTCTTCTCACAGCGATAGTACTCTACTCACAACGATAGTACCCTTCTCACAGAGATAGTACTCTACTCACAGCGATAGTACTCTTCTCAATGCGATAGTACTCTACTCACAACGACAGAACTCTACTCCCAACGATAGTACCCTTCTCACAGAGATAGTACTTTTCTCATAGTGATAGTACTCTTCTCACAGCGATAGTACTCTTCTCACAGTGATATTACTCTTCTCAAAGTGAGAGTACTCTTCTCACAACGATAGTATTCTTCTGACAGTGATATTACTCTACTCACAACGACAGTACTCTACTCACAACGATAGTACCCTTCTCACTGTTATAGTTCTCTTCTCACAGTGATAGTACTCTTCTCGCAGCGATAGTACCATACTCACAGTGATAGTACTCTTCTCACCGTTATAGTACTCTACTCGCAACGATAATACTCTTTTCACAGTGATAGTACTCTTCTCACAGCGATAGTACTCTTCTCACAGCGATAGTACTCTTCTCAGCGATAGTACTCTTTTCACAGCGATAGTACCCTTCTCACAGTGATAGTACTCTCCTCACAGTGATAGTACCCTTCTCCCAGTGATAGTACTCTTCTCACAGTGATAGTACTCTACTCATAACGATAGTACCCTTCTCACAGAGATAGTACTCTTCTCACAGTGATAGTACTCTTCTCACAACGATAGTACTCTTTTCACAGTGATAGTACTCTACTCACAACGATAGTACACTTCTGACAGTGATAGTACTCTACTCACAACGACAGTACCCTTCTCACCGTGATAGTACTCTTCTCACAGTGATAGTACTCTCCTCACAGTGATAGTACCCTTCTCACAGTGATAGTACTCTCCTTACAGTGAGAGTACTCTTCTCACAGCGATAGTAATCTTCTCACAGCGATATTACTCTTCTCACAGCGATATTACTCTTCTTACAGCGATAGTACCCTTCTTACAGCGATAGTACCCTTCTCACAGCGATAGTACTCTTCTCACAGTGATAGTCCTCTTCTCACTACGTGTGCCCTACCAGCTAAAACAATGTTTTCCACTTTTTGAAGGGATGATAAACAAGGGATTATTTTCAAATATTTTTCTGTTCCCTTTTGTTATTATTCCTAGTCCTCCTACAACCACTGGCCTTGTAACCATATTGAGATGCCACATTTTGTTTCAATTTCAATCTACTAATTTTTCTATTTTCTGAGTTTGCTAAATTCTTTTGCCGCCCTATTGTGGTTATATGGGATGCTCATGTCAATCAAAAAACATATTTTGTTATTTTGGTCTGTTAAAATAACATCTGGTCTATGATGGTTCTGCATTTATGTACAAGAAAGTCCCAACGAATTGCTACATTTTCTCCCTCAGTTATAGCCACAGGGTGATGATTGTACCACTTCTCAGCAGATTTGGTTTTATAATGCCGACCTATTAACCAGTGTAGATATTGGCCAACTCTATCAGTCCTAGATTTATACTTTACTGGTGCTAAAATTTTACATGCAGAGATTAAATGGTCCACTGTTTCAATCTCATCATCATAGAATCACACTTTCGATCTACTCCATTTCTAATCACATTGACTTGATAGTTCCGCATTAATAAGCTTTAACCATCAGCAGCTAAGACCAAGCTTTCATTCTCTGCCTTTAACCCAAAGCTACCTAACCACTGATGGGTGTGCTTCTGGTCAACATCAGCCTGTTTGCTACGGATCGCGTATTTGCCACGTAGAGGTTTCTGCTCTCACCTCGATGTTCATTGTTCATTCCCTTTTTTCTTACCAATTTATGTTAATTCCTTTACAACAACAGTTGCCACAATTCCCTCGTTCTGTCATTTCTTAAACTCTGCTGAAACTAGCACGATTAACGTTAACTGATATAATTAAATGATACAAGTCCCTCGTGTCATATTGGTGTCAGTAAAATTACTCTAGATACTACCGCTCACTGGGCTCTAACAATACCATATTTATCTCAGATTAAAGCAGCATTGCATTGCAATAACCTACCAGATATAAGAAAAATAGAGATTCTTATTATTCTTAAGACTTAACGTCCTCTACCGCAAGACATTCCTGAAATCTACGAAACAACACAATGACTGCATCACATTTAAAATCAAATTCTTTAATACCACAAA
>OZ024740.1:436445797-436450797 GCA_964016885.1 Eledone cirrhosa | reverse complement strand
GAAATTATATAATAAATAACATTTCTAAAATTACTTAAAATATTAAAACATTCAAATTGAATCAGCTTGTAGGATGGAAGCTAACAAAGTTAATCTATCAATAAATTATAGTATCATATGGCCGGTGCTGTACTCCCAGTTACACAATGTTTGAGTGCATGAAGTAGATATGGAGTTCTACTTGGGTTAGGCTATAGTCTAAAGGAGTGGGTATCTCTTATAAAACAAATCCCGGTTTATATTTCTCGTAGATAGAGCATAGCCTAATTCTTCCAGAGAAGCAATCGACCCCAGCACAGAACTGATACTTTATTTATCGACCTCGAGGGGATGAAAGTTGATGATAGTGGGATTTGAACTCAGAACTCAGAACTCAGTGATCCGGAAGAAATACTGAAGTATCTTTAATCCGGCGACCATAACGTATCTGCCACTTCACCACCTAATCGGAATATTTGATATATAAAGAAGGTTTTGTTGATCAACAGATTATTTACCTTTGATCATAGGTCTGTTTGGTCAGGGCTGACTAACTACTACTACTACTACTACTACTACTACTACTACTACTACTACTACTACTACTACTGCTGCTGCTGCTGCTGCTGCTACTGTTGCTGCTGCTGCTACTACTACTACTACTACTACTACTACTGCTGCTGCTGCTGCTGCTGCTACTGCTACTACCGTTCGGTTTAGTGAGCTAAATTATTTCCTTTCATAAACGTTTGAATAAGCAATTTCTCTCCCTGTTCAACTCTCTTGCTCTCCATTAAAACACCAACAACACACCAGCTATAACTGTAAAGTTCCTACCTCCATTCCAACTATTTTAGTTTGCAAAATTCGATTAATTAAAGATTTTAAATAGCATTTGAAAAACAAGAACAAAACGGTAGAATATTTATTGAATTATGTTTAATAAAGAAAATTTCGGGTCAAATATTGAATATTTAAAACCCGATTAAAAGTTAATTGTATGCAAGAAATTTGTTTCCTCATATATTTTTGGTTAACGAAGTAAAACAGTTTCTGTCCGTCTCCTTTTCACTCTCGCCCACAATACAACACACGCACAACCCACAGGATATACACACAACCCACAGGATATACCCACAACCCACACAACATATACTATATATGCACCAATGCTAAATGTTTAACAAGAGGTTAAAGTGTTTTTGTTCTTTTATGTAAAAGTTGTTCCAATTAAATTGTTAATTTTGAAGGTAATGTAGCTTAAAGCAATTACATAATCATACATGTCACAACATTTGTATATATATATATATATATATATATATATATATATATATATATATATATATATATATATATATATATATATATATATATATATATATATATATATATATATATAGAGAGAGAGAGAGAGAGAGAGAGATGTGTGTAGTATACTATCAACAGTTTTCCGACAGATGGCAACATGGAAGGACCTGTTGTTATTTTTCTCTAATAATTTTTTTCCGTTTCAGCCACTACCCGTCTCCTCAATTTTTCTATTTCTTCTTTAATTTTTCATTCTTTTTTTCTGGTGAAAGACGAAACGTTAAGTCTCTTTTCCTACTATATCAAGCGTAAAACTATTATATTTCTTCATTGTACTGTATCGTTTTCTTTGTTATTTTTGTTTGCTTTTTGCACACACACACACACACACACACACACACACACACACACACACACACACACACACACACACACACACACACACACACACACACACACACACACACACACA
The DNA here is from genome assembly GCA_964016885.1 of Eledone cirrhosa. Lineage (NCBI taxonomy): Eukaryota > Metazoa > Mollusca > Cephalopoda > Octopoda > Eledonidae > Eledone > Eledone cirrhosa. The sequence goes on along the minus strand of OZ024740.1, from coordinate 436,449,035 downwards.
CACACACACACACACACACACACACACACACACATATTTGTGCGTGTATGTTTGTATGTGTTTACATATGCACACATAGACAAATACACACACAGAGATAGATGTATGTATGTATGTATGTATGTATGTATGTATGTATGTATGTATGTATGTGTGTATGTATGTATGTATGTGTGTATGTATATATGTATGTATGTGTGTATGCACGTGTACATGGAAATACTCAGTTTGGTGCCCACCAGGAGTGAGAGAACCCTAGTTCTTGTTAGGACATCATTCTAGAAGTCAACGTTGTTCAGAAAGTGGGATTGCTCCAGTGCAAGGCCTTTCTTTACTTAAAAAACCCTTCAAGCATCACTTGACCTAAAATTCCTTCATATGTATTGCCTGAGCATGGTGATTACAAGAATCTAAGTCCTTGGAGTGGAAGAACTAAAAAGTCATGTTCGAACCACCTCTGAAATAGATCAAGGGATGGCAATTCTCGAAACCGTCACAAGAGCTTTGAGGAAACAATACCAATAACCAGCCCACCAAAACTTGCTTCCTGTTGTCTCCCCGACTTGTCGAAATTCCTAAAATAATATTATATTTGGACAAATGTTAATTTTGTTTTCTCGCTGTACGACTATTTATCGTTAGCCCTTTAATGCCTGTGAAGGCACATGGCTTAGTGGTTAGAGCATTGGGCTTGCAATCGAAAGGTTGTGAGTTCAATTCTCGGACCGGGTGATGTGTTGTTTCGATGAGCAAGACACTTTATTTCACATTGCTCCAGTTTACTCAGCTGTAGAAATGAGATGATAGGACTGGGGTCCCTATCATTAAATCAACCAAGACACCTCCAACGAGATATACCTTGGAGGAGGCCAGCTAAACCTGCATAGAGGTGAGCTGTCACACACTTTAACGTCACACGCCTGCCTTAAGTTTGTTAACAGTAGCTTAACTGTTCTTTTTCAGGCAGATGGTGCCTCTAAATAATTCATTCTCTAAAAATCTCTATTTTATATTTACTTAGTGAATCTTTCATTCTTACTACGGCAGTTATAGTAAAGTATATGCTTCATTGATGAGACGTAATAATGCTAAATCATACCCGGAGTTATCTCCCATATTTACGGAAAGGATTAAAATGGAATTAGTGATTGTCTGGCCGTATTTTTCCCCCACCGCATAATTATTTCTTGTTAATATGTTTTACTACCCACTACAGCAAATATAACGGCACTAAGTTGAGGATACTACTACTACTACTACTACTGCTGCTGCTGCGGCGGCGGCGGCGGCAGAGGCGACGGCGACGGCGACGACGACGACGACGACGACTACCACCACCACCAACACCAAGTGCCGCAACAACATTAAATTCCACCACCACCAACAACAACAACAACAGCCACAACAACATTAAATCACCACCACCACCACCAACAACAACAACAGTAACAGCAACATTAAATTACCACCACCACCAACAACAACAGTAACAGCAACATTAAATCACCACCACCACCACCAACAACAACAGTAACAGCAACATTAAATTACCACCACCACCAACAACAACAGTAACAGCAACATTAAATCACCACAGTAGTTTGTAACGTCAACTTCCATCAGCAACACCAATAGTTTAGTTATCAACACTTTTAGTGGCCTAACACATACACATACACACATACACATTAACACACACACTAACACATACACATACACACATACACATTAACACACACACTAACACATACACATACACACATGCACATTAACACACACACTAACACATACACATACACACATGCACATTAACACACACACTAACACATACACATACACACATACACATTAACACACACACTAACACATACACATACACACATGCACATTAACACACACACTAACACATACACATACACACATACACATTAACACACACACTAACACATACACATACACACATACACATTAACACACACACTAACACATACACATACACACATGCACATTAACACACACACTAACACATACCCACATACACATTAACACACACACTAACACATACACACATACACATTAACACACACTAACATACACATACACACATACACACACACTAACACATACACACATAGACACGTTCACACATTCACACATAGACACATATACACACACAGAGCCACACACTACCTATTACACATTCACACACAAACACACAAACACACACACACAGACACACACACAGACACACAGACACACAGACACACAGACACACACACACACACAAACCCACACAGACACACACAGACACACATACACGCACACATACACACACACACATACACACACGCATACACATACACCCACACCCACACGCACACACACACTGATCGTGGTGTGAAGTGCCGTCATAGCTTCAAATCGAACCAGATGTTGGTTATGAATGTCAGAAGGAGAACTATGAATATATGAATAAAGAGATTTCCCAAGACGGAGAACTCGTTGACTATTAAAACAAACATCTGCTTTATAGTTTTACTATGATAATGCCAGCACGTTCCAGCGTAATGCTTCGCCTAGCAATATTTGTTGATTCACCCTCTGCACTTTCTCCCTCTTTTCCTTGCCCCCCCCCCCTCCTCCTCTCTATCTATCTATCTATCTATCTATCTATCTATCTATCTATCTATCTCTGTTATATATTTATACATTTTATTAGTTAAGAATCTTTGGAAACGAAACTGTAGCATCTTGACTCACTACTAGCGCAATCTCAGTAAAAAAAAATTAAAATGTATGTATGTTTACACACACACACACACACACACACACATATATATATATATATATATATATAGTACTAGTAACGGGTAAGTAAAACATCTAAGGTATAGAGCAACTCAAGTCCGTAGGGCGAGTTTCAATATAATTATTAAGGTTAGTAACACTTTACGGTTCATTTTCCTCGGCACCGGTTGAACAAGTTGGTCTCCAGTGACCAACGAAACATACTTACCTGGTATGTAGTAACTGGCCTTAATAGTTATAAATATGGTGATAGGGAACACTCAGGAGAGCTGGACAGAAGGTCTTCAGAGAAGAAACCCACACAAGCGCAGGTTTCACCCTCAAATTCTCCTCCTCATTCTCCCCCTTCCACATCTAACTTTTATTTTTCCACTTATTCCAATCTATCCTCCCACTATCTCTCCCTCCCCTCACCTCTCTATATTCCATT
>OZ024740.1:436210797-436440797 GCA_964016885.1 Eledone cirrhosa | reverse complement strand
CTTCGGAAATAAAGAATATAAAGAAAACGTTTCCGAACGGCGTCACAATTATTCAGAATGCTGGAAATAATCTGTAGGTGTGTCGCGAAATTAAGTGAAATCATACATTTTTACTAATATTTATCTGTGGAGTGTATATTTGAAATTTGTCAACTTAGTGTCCAATTACTAACACGTGATATGATATTTCTTGTAGATCGAAATTACATTAATTTCACATCGCTCACAAAACGTATTCAGTGTGACTCGAGAATTTTTATTTTTTAAAAATGTGACACCGATGTGAAAGGTTTGGAAAGGTTAATAAGAAATTCAGAATTCGAAATGGAACAAGAAAATAGATAAGGGAAGAATCTCGAATATCTCGCAGAAAGCATATATATATATATATATATATATATATATATATATATATATATATATATATATATATATATATATATATATATATATATATATATATATATATATATATATATAACAAAGGTATTGTGGTAAGGAACGCACCAGAGTACTCAATACTTAGGGTAGTAGAGTGAGAAATAGGAAAAAGTATATATATATATAAAGAAAAAGAGATGAAATCGAAAATGCAACTGGAGTCTTATTTTTAAAAAAAATATATATATTTATTTGGTTCCTTTACCGGTTTCGCAGTTCTTCTGCTTTTCAAAAGGTGAGTTGAGATGGAGGGTCTGTGGTTTTTCTCACAGATGTGAGAAAAACCACAGACCCTCCAGCTCAACTCACCTTTTGAGAAAAACCACAGACCCTCCATCTCAACTCACCTTTTGAAAAGCAGAAGAACTGCGAAACCGTTAAAAGAACCAAATAAATATATATATTTAAAAAAAAAATAAGACTCCAGTTGCATTTTCGATTTCATCTTTTTTTTTTTATACTTTCACTCGTGTAGGACACCTCGGTTATTTTTCATTTTGTAAAAAAAACCTCACTTTCTAATATATATATATATATATATATATATATATATATATATATATATATATATATATATATATGAAACTGGTAAAATAAAAGACTCCAGATGCATTTTCAATTTCTTTTCCTTACACACACACACACACACACACACACACACACACACACACACACACACACACACATATGTGTGTGTTTATATATATATATATGAATATATATACATGTAACTACTGGTAACATCTATTCCAGTACAACCTGTCTCATGGTCGGGTCGTTGGCGACTAAACTGGCAACCCCACCAAGGTTTCTTGGTGAGGAGGGTGACTTTGGACATCCTGCAGGACTAAAAACAAAACCTGTCAAAGGGCAAAGGAGCTCTTAAGAGTCAATGGCCATCCAAAATCACCGGGAGAGATGACCCCTTAGCCTTTGTCAAGGCAGAATTCTAGGAGAAGGAAAACTCTGATATAACACCTGCAACCCTGATGGTATCCAATGATGTTGACTTGTTCTTCTTTTTGGTAAATATCATCTTGGTTAAGAGAGTGGGACTGGCTTTGTGCAGTGCCTTTGCTCACTATAAAAGCTTCACGGCACAGGCATTGCTTTATATCTGGAGATCTCTCTGCACTTGTCGTCACATGGTACCATGGGCCCAGCACTATGTGTCAATAATTGTCACAAGTGTCGTGTTTGTACCAGAGTTTTCAAGTCGCTGGCTGGACTAGAAAGTCACATTCGTTCAGCGCATCAGTAGGGGTTCTCCTACATGGATTTAAAGTAGTGGCCGTACTCGAAAACGAGTTGGCAGCCACCATATATATACATATATTGTCTACATGTACACACACATATATATATACGTAATAAGACGGATTGTAAGGCCTAACATTATAGTCATGTGCTACTCTCTCCTGACATGTGTCCTGACAATAATGAAGGATCTCTTATAGTGTCCTTAATATAGATAAAACTGCATATCGAAAACCGTGGCTTCTCTAAGGCATAGAAAAACCTTCAGAGCCTCCCAAATTACTGACTCCCTAAAGAGGTCTAGTGAGACACCCAATGGGACACTGTTCTCACATCTGAGACAATGACACCACTCCCACATCTGAGACAATGACACTGCTCCCACATCTGAGACAATGACACTGCTCTCACATCTGAGACAATGACACCGCTCCCACATCTGAGTCAATGACACTGCTCTCACATCTGAGACAATGACACCGCTCCCACATCTGAGACAATGACACTGCTCTCACATGTGAGACAATGACACTGCTCCCACATCTGAGACAATGACACTGCTCCCACATCTGAGACAATGACACTGCTCTCACATCTGAGACAATGACACTGCTCTCACATCTGAAACAATGACACTGCTCCCACATCCGAGACAATGACACTGCTCTCACATCTGAGACAATGACATTGCTCTCACATCTGAGACAATGACACTGCTCCCACATCTGAGACAATGACACTGCTCTCACATCTGAGACAATGACACTGCTCCTACATCTGAGACAATGACACTGCTCTCACACCTGAGACAATGACACTGATCCCCCATCTGAGACAATGACACTGCTCCCACATCTGAGACAATGACACTGCTCTCACATCTGAGACAATGACACTGCTCTCACATCTAAGACAATGACACTGCTCTCACATCTGAGACAATGACACAGCTCCCACATCTGAGACAATGACACTGCTCTCACATCTGAGACAATGACACTGCTCCCACATCTGAGACAATGACACTGCTCTAATATCTGAGACAATGACACTGCTCCCACATCTGAGACAATGACACTGCTCCCACAACTGAGACAATGACACTGCTCTCACATCTGAGACAATGACACTGCTCTCACATCTGAGACAATGACACTGCTCCTACATCTGAGACAATGACACTGCTCTCACATCTGAGACAATAACACTGCTCTCACATCCGAGACAATAACACTGCTCTCACATCTGAGACAATGACACTGCTCTCACATCTGAGACAATGACACTGCTCTCACATCTGAGGAAATGACACTGCTCCCACATCTGAGACAATGTCACTGCTCCCACATCTGAGACAATGACACTGCTCCCACATCTAAGACAATGACACTGCTCTCACATCCGAGACAAAGACACTGCTCTCACATCTGAGACAATGAGACTGACTGCTCTAACATCTGAGACAATGACACTGCTCTCACATCTAAGACAATGACACTGCTCCCACATCTGAGACAATGACACTGCTCTCACATCTGAAACAATGACACTACTCTCACATCTGAGACAATGACACTGACTGCTCTTACATCTGAGACAATGACACTGCTCTCACATCTGAGACAATGACACTACTCCCACATCTGAGACAATGACACTGCTCTCACATCTGAGACAATGACACTGCTCTCACATCTGAGACAATGACACTGCTCTCACATCTGAGACAATGACACTGCTCTCACATCTGAGACAATGACACTGCTCCCACATCTGAGACAATGACACTGCTCCCACATCCGAGACAATGACACTGCTCTCACATCTGAGACAATGACATTGCTCTCACATCTGAGACAATGACACTGCTCCCACATCTGAGACAATGACACTGCTCTCACATCTGAGACAATGAAACTGCTCCTACATCTGAGACAATGACACTGCTCTCACATCTGAGACAATGACACTGATCCCACATCTGAGACAATGACACTGCTCCCACATCTGAGACAATGACACTGCTCTCACATCTGAGACAATGACACTGCTCTCACATCTGAGACAATGACACAGCTCCCACATCTGAGACAATGACACTGCTCTCACATCTGAGACAATGACACTGCTCCCCCCACATCTGAGACAATGACACTACTCTCACATCTGAGACAATGACACTGCTCTCACATCTGAGACGATGACACTGCTCTCACATCTGAGACAATGACACTGCTCCCACATCTGAGACAATGACACTGCTCCCACATCTGAGACAATGACACTGCTCTCACATCTGAGACAATGACACTGCTCTCACATCTGAGACAATGACACTGCTCTCACATCTGAGACAATGACACTGCTCCCACATCTGAGACAATGACACTGATCCTACATCTGAGACAATGACACTGCTCTCACATCTGAGACAATGACACTGCTCCCACATATGAGACAATGACACTGCTCCCACATCTTAGACAATGAGACTGCTCTCACATATGAGACAATCACACTGTTCTCACATTTGAGACAACGACACTGCTCTCACATCTGAGACAATGACACTGCTCCCATATCTGAGAAAATGACACTGCTCTCACATCTGAGACAGTGACAGTGCTCCCACATCTGAGACAATGACACTACTCTCACATCTGAAAAAATGACACTGCTCTCACATCTGAGACAATGACACTGCTCTAACATCTGAGACAATGACACTGCTCCCACATCTGAGACAATGACACTGCTCTCACATCTGAGACAATGACACTGCTCCCACATCTGAGACAATGACACTTCTCTCACATCTGAGACAATGACACTGCTCTCACATCTGAGACAATGACACTGCTCCCAGATCTGAGACAATGACACTGCTCTCACATCTGAGACAGTGACACTGTTCTCACATCTGAGACAATGACACTGCTCTCACATCTGAGACAATGACACAGCTCTAACATCTGAGACAATGACACTGCTCCCACATTTGAGACAATGACACTGCTTCCACATCTGAGACAATGACACTGCTCTCACATCTAAGACAATGACACTGCTCCCACATCTGAGACAATGACACTGCTCTCACAACTGAGACAATGACACTGCTCTCACATCTGAGACAATGACACTGCTCTCACATCTGAGACAATGACACTGCTCTCACATCTGAGACAATGACACTGCTCCCACATCTGAGACAATGACAGTGCTCTCACATCTGAGACAGTGACACTGTTCTCACATCTGAGACAATGTCACTGCTCTCACATCTGAGACAATGACACAGCTCTAACATCTGAGACAATGACACTGCTCCCACATTTGAGACAATGACACTGCTTCCACATCTGAGACAATGACACTGTTCTCACATCTGAGACAATGACACTGCTCCCACATCTGAGACAATGACACTGCTCTCACAACTGAGACAAAGACACTGCTCTCACATCTGAGACAATGACACTGCTCCTACATCTGAGACAATGACACTACTCTCACATCTGAGACATTGACACTGCTCTCACATCTGAGACAATGACACTGCTCTCACATCTGAGACAATGACACTGTTCTCACATCTGAGACAATGACACTGCTCCCACATCTGAGACAATGTCACTGCTCCCACATCTGAGACAATGACACTGCTCTCACATCTGCGACAATGACACTGCTCCCACATCTGAGACAATGACACTGCTCTCACATCTGAGACAATGACACTGCTCCCACATCTGAGACGATGACACTGCTCTCACATCTGAGACAATGACACTGCTCTCACATCTGAGACAATGACACTGCTCCCACATCTGAGACAATGACACTGCTCTCACATCTGAGACAATGACACTGCTCCCACATCTGAGACAATGACACTGCTCTCACATCTGAGACAAAGACACTGTTCTCACATCTGAGACAATGACACTGACTGCTCTAATATCTGACACAATGACACTGCTCCCACATCTGAGACAATAACACTGCTCTCACATCCGAGACAATGACACTGCTCCCACATCTGAGACAATGACACTGCTCCCACAGCTAAGACAATGACACTGCTCTCACATCTGAGACAAAGACACTGCTCCCACATCTGAGACAATAAAACTGCTCTCACATCTGAGACAATGACACTGCTCCCACATCTGAGACAATGACACTGCTCTCACATCTGAGACAAAGACACTGCTCTCACATCTGAGACAATGACACTGACTGCTCTAACATCTGAGACAATGACACTGCTCCCACATCTGAGACAATAACACTGCTCTCACATCTGAGACAATGACACTGCTCCCACATCTGAGACAAAGACACTGCTCTCACATCTGAGACAATGACACTGCTCTCACATCTGAGACAATGACACTGCTCTCACATCTGAGACAATGACACTGCTCCCACATCTGAGACAATGACACTGCTCCCACATCTGAGACAATGACACTGCTCCCACATCTGAGACAATGACACTGCTCTCACATCTGAGACAATGACACTGCTCCCACATCTGAGACAATGACACTGCTCTCACATCTGAGACAATGACACTGCTCCCACATCTGAGACAATGACACTGCTCCTACATCTGAGACAATGACACTGCTCTCACATCTGAGACAATGACACTGCTCCCACATCTGAGACAATGTCACTGCTCCCACCTCTGAGACAATGACACTACTCTCACATCTGAGACAATGACACTGCTCCCACATCTGAGACAATGACACTGCTCTCACATCTGAGACAATGACACTGCTCCCACATCAGAGACGATGACACTGCTCTCACAACTGAGACAATAACACTGCTCCCACATCTGAGACAATGACACTGCTCCCACATCTGAGACAATGACACTGCAACCACATCTGATACAATGACACTGCTCTCAAATCTGAGACAATGACACTGCTCCCACATCGAAGAAAATGACACTGCTCTCACATCTGAGACAAAGACACTGCTCTCACATCTGAGACAATGACACTGACTGCTCTAACATCTGAGACATTGACACTGCTCCCACATCTGAGACAATAACACTGCTCTCACATCCGAGACAATGACACTGCTCTCACATCTGAGACAATGACACTGCTCCCACATCTAAGACAATGACACTGCTCTCACATCTGAGACAAAGACACTGCTCACACATCTGAGACAATGACACTGACTGCTCTAACATCTGAGACAATGACACTGCTCTTACATCTGAGACAATGACACTGCTCTCACATCTGAGACAATGACACTACTCCCACATCTGAGACAATGACACTGCTCTCACATCTGAGACAATGACACTGCTCTCACATCTGAGACAATGACACTGCTCTCACATCTGAGACAATGACACTGCTCTCACATCTGAGACAATGACACTGCTCCCACATCTGAGACAATGACACTGCTCCCACATCCGAGACAATGACACTGCTCTCACATCTGAGACAATGACATTGCTCTCACATCTGAGACAATGACACTGCTCCCACATCTGAGACAATGACACTGCTCTCACATCTGAGACAATGACACTGCTCCTACATCTGAGACAATGACACTGCTCTCACATCTAAGACAGTGACACTGATCCCACATCTGAGACAATGACACTGCTCCCACATCTGAGACAATGACACGGCTCTCACATCTGAGACAATGACACTGCTCTCACATCTGAGACAATGACACTGCTCTCACATCTGAGACAATGACACAGCTCCCACATCTGAGACAATGACACTGCTCTCACATCTGAGACAATGACACTGCTCCCACATCTGAGACAATGACACTGCTCTCACATCTGAGACAATGACACTGCTCTCACATCTGAGACGATGACACTGCTCTCACATCTGAGACAATGACACTGCTCCCACATCTGAGACAATGACACTGCTCCCACATCTGAGACAATGACACTGCTCTCACATCTGACAACAATGACACTGCTCTCACATCTGAGACAATGACACTGCTCTCACATCTGAGACAATGACACTGCTCCTACATCTGAGACAATGACACTGCTCTCACATCTGAGACAATGACACTGCTCTCACATCCGAGACAATGACACTGCTCTCACATCTGAGACAATGACACTGCTCTCACATCTGAGACAATGACACTGCTCTCACATCTGAGGAAATGACACTGCTCCCATATCTGTGACAATGTCACTGCTCCCACATCTGAGACAATGACACTGCTCCCACATCTAAGACAATGACACTGCTCTCACATCCGAGACAAAGACACTGCTCTCATATCTGAGACAATGAGACTGACTGCTCTAACATCTGAGACAATGACACTGCTCTCACATCTAAGACAATGACACTGCTCCCACATCTGAGACAATGACACTGCTCTCACATCTGAAACAATGACACTGCTCTCACATCTGAGACAATGACACTGCTTTTACATCTGAGACAAATACACTGCTCTCACATCTGAGACAATGACACTGCTCTCACATCTGAGACAATGACACTACTCCCACATCTGAGACAATGACACTGCTCCCACATCTGAGACAATGACACTGCTCTCAAATCTGAGACAATGACACTGCTCCCACATCGAAGACAATGACACTGCTCTCACATCTGAGACAAAGACACTGCTATCACATCTGAGACAATCACACTGACTGCTCTACCATCTGAGACAATGACACTGCTCCCACATCTGAGACAATAACACTGCTCTCACATCCGAGACAATGACACTGCTCTCACATCTGAGACAATGACACTGCTCCCACATCTAAGACAATGACACTGCTCTCACATCTGAGACAATGACACTGACTGCTCTAACATCTGAGACAATGACACTGCTCTTACATCTGAGACAATGACACTGCTCTCACATCTGAGACAATGACACTACTCCCACATCTGAGACAATGACACTGCTCCCACCTCTGAGACAATGACACTACTCTCACATCTGAGACAATGACACTGCTCCCACATCTGAGACAATGACACTGCTCTCACATCTGAGACAATGACACTGCTCCCACATCAGAGACGATGACACTGCTCTCACAACTGAGACAATAACACTGCTCCCACATCTGAGACAATGACACTGCTCCCACATCTGAGACAATGACACTGCAACCACATCTGAGACAATGACACTGCTCTCAAATCTGAGACAATGACACTGCTCCCACATCGAAGAAAATGACACTGCTCTCACATCTGAGACAAAGACACTGCTCTCACATCTGAGACAATGACACTGACTGCTCTAACATCTGAGACATTGACACTGCTCCCACATCTGAGACAATAACACTGCTCTCACATCCGAGACAATGACACTGCTCTCACATCTGAGACAATGACACTGCTCCCACATCTAAGACAATGACACTGCTGTCACATCTGAGACAAAGACACTGCTCACACATCTAAGACAATGACACTGCTCTCACATCTGAGACAATGACACTGACTGCTCTAACATCTGAGACAATGACACTGCTCTTACATCTGAGACAATGACACTGCTCTCACATCTGAGACAATGACACTACTCCCACATCTGAGACAATGACACTGCTCTCACATCTGAGACAATGACACTGCTCTCACATCTGAGACAATGACACTGCTCTCACATCTGAGACAATGACACTGCTCTCACATCTGAGACAATGACACTGCTCCCACATCTGAGACGATGACACTGCTCTCACATCTGAGACAATGACACTGCTCTCACATCTGAGACAATGACACTGCTCCCACATCTGAGACAATGACACTGCTCTCACATCTGAGACAATGACACTGCTCCCACATCTGAGACAATGACACTGCTCTCACATCTGAGACAAAGACACTGTTCTCACATCTGAGACAATGACACTGACTGCTCTAATATCTGACACAATGACACTGCTCCCACATCTGAGACAATAACACTGCTCTCACATCCGAGACAATGACACTGCTCCCACATCTGAGACAATGACACTGCTCCCACAGCTAAGACAATGACACTGCTCTCACATCTGAGACAAAGACACTGCTCCCACATCTGAGACAATAAAACTGCTCTCACATCTGAGACAATGACACTGCTCCCACATCTGAGACAATGACACTGCTCTCACATCTGAGACAAAGACACTGCTCTCACATCTGAGACAATGACACTGACTGCTCTAACATCTGAGACAATGACACTGCTCCCACATCTGAGACAATAACACTGCTCTCACATCTGAGACAATGACACTGCTCCCACATCTGAGACAAAGACACTGCTCTCACATCTGAGACAATGACACTGCTCTCACATCTGAGACAATGACACTGCTCTCACATCTGAGACAATGACACTGCTCCCACATCTGAGACAATGACACTGCTCCCACATCTGAGACAATGACACTGCTCCCACATCTGAGACAATGACACTGCTCTCACATCTGAGACAATGACACTGCTCCCACATCTGAGACAATGACACTGCTCTCACATCTGAGACAATGACACTGCTCCCACATCTGAGACAATGACACTGCTCCTACATCTGAGACAATGACACTGCTCTCACATCTGAGACAATGACACTGCTCCCACATCTGAGACAATGTCACTGCTCCCACCTCTGAGACAATGACACTACTCTCACATCTGAGACAATGACACTGCTCCCACATCTGAGACAATGACACTGCTCTCACATCTGAGACAATGACACTGCTCCCACATCAGAGACGATGACACTGCTCTCACAACTGAGACAATAACACTGCTCCCACATCTGAGACAATGACACTGCTCCCACATCTGAGACAATGACACTGCAACCACATCTGATACAATGACACTGCTCTCAAATCTGAGACAATGACACTGCTCCCACATCGAAGAAAATGACACTGCTCTCACATCTGAGACAAAGACACTGCTCTCACATCTGAGACAATGACACTGACTGCTCTAACATCTGAGACATTGACACTGCTCCCACATCTGAGACAATAACACTGCTCTCACATCCGAGACAATGACACTGCTCTCACATCTGAGACAATGACACTGCTCCCACATCTAAGACAATGACACTGCTCTCACATCTGAGACAAAGACACTGCTCACACATCTGAGACAATGACACTGACTGCTCTAACATCTGAGACAATGACACTGCTCTTACATCTGAGACAATGACACTGCTCTCACATCTGAGACAATGACACTACTCCCACATCTGAGACAATGACACTGCTCTCACATCTGAGACAATGACACTGCTCTCACATCTGAGACAATGACACTGCTCTCACATCTGAGACAATGACACTGCTCTCACATCTGAGACAATGACACTGCTCCCACATCTGAGACAATGACACTGCTCCCACATCCGAGACAATGACACTGCTCTCACATCTGAGACAATGACATTGCTCTCACATCTGAGACAATGACACTGCTCCCACATCTGAGACAATGACACTGCTCTCACATCTGAGACAATGACACTGCTCCTACATCTGAGACAATGACACTGCTCTCACATCTAAGACAGTGACACTGATCCCACATCTGAGACAATGACACTGCTCCCACATCTGAGACAATGACACGGCTCTCACATCTGAGACAATGACACTGCTCTCACATCTGAGACAATGACACTGCTCTCACATCTGAGACAATGACACAGCTCCCACATCTGAGACAATGACACTGCTCTCACATCTGAGACAATGACACTGCTCCCACATCTGAGACAATGACACTGCTCTCACATCTGAGACAATGACACTGCTCTCACATCTGAGACGATGACACTGCTCTCACATCTGAGACAATGACACTGCTCCCACATCTGAGACAATGACACTGCTCCCACATCTGAGACAATGACACTGCTCTCACATCTGACAACAATGACACTGCTCTCACATCTGAGACAATGACACTGCTCTCACATCTGAGACAATGACACTGCTCCTACATCTGAGACAATGACACTGCTCTCACATCTGAGACAATGACACTGCTCTCACATCCGAGACAATGACACTGCTCTCACATCTGAGACAATGACACTGCTCTCACATCTGAGACAATGACACTGCTCTCACATCTGAGGAAATGACACTGCTCCCATATCTGTGACAATGTCACTGCTCCCACATCTGAGACAATGACACTGCTCCCACATCTAAGACAATGACACTGCTCTCACATCCGAGACAAAGACACTGCTCTCATATCTGAGACAATGAGACTGACTGCTCTAACATCTGAGACAATGACACTGCTCTCACATCTAAGACAATGACACTGCTCCCACATCTGAGACAATGACACTGCTCTCACATCTGAAACAATGACACTGCTCTCACATCTGAGACAATGACACTGCTTTTACATCTGAGACAAATACACTGCTCTCACATCTGAGACAATGACACTGCTCTCACATCTGAGACAATGACACTACTCCCACATCTGAGACAATGACACTGCTCCCACATCTGAGACAATGACACTGCTCTCAAATCTGAGACAATGACACTGCTCCCACATCGAAGACAATGACACTGCTCTCACATCTGAGACAAAGACACTGCTATCACATCTGAGACAATCACACTGACTGCTCTACCATCTGAGACAATGACACTGCTCCCACATCTGAGACAATAACACTGCTCTCACATCCGAGACAATGACACTGCTCTCACATCTGAGACAATGACACTGCTCCCACATCTAAGACAATGACACTGCTCTCACATCTGAGACAATGACACTGACTGCTCTAACATCTGAGACAATGACACTGCTCTTACATCTGAGACAATGACACTGCTCTCACATCTGAGACAATGACACTACTCCCACATCTGAGACAATGACACTGCTCCCACCTCTGAGACAATGACACTACTCTCACATCTGAGACAATGACACTGCTCCCACATCTGAGACAATGACACTGCTCTCACATCTGAGACAATGACACTGCTCCCACATCAGAGACGATGACACTGCTCTCACAACTGAGACAATAACACTGCTCCCACATCTGAGACAATGACACTGCTCCCACATCTGAGACAATGACACTGCAACCACATCTGAGACAATGACACTGCTCTCAAATCTGAGACAATGACACTGCTCCCACATCGAAGAAAATGACACTGCTCTCACATCTGAGACAAAGACACTGCTCTCACATCTGAGACAATGACACTGACTGCTCTAACATCTGAGGCATTGACACTGCTCCCACATCTGAGACAATAACACTGCTCTCACATCCGAGACAATGACACTGCTCTCACATCTGAGACAATGACACTGCTCCCACATCTAAGACAATGACACTGCTGTCACATCTGAGACAAAGACACTGCTCACACATCTAAGACAATGACACTGCTCTCACATCTGAGACAATGACACTGACTGCTCTAACATCTGAGACAATGACACTGCTCTTACATCTGAGACAATGACACTGCTCTCACATCTGAGACAATGACACTACTCCCACATCTGAGACAATGACACTGCTCTCACATCTGAGACAATGACACTGCTCTCACATCTGAGACAATGACACTGCTCTCACATCTGAGACAATGACACTGCTCTCACATCTGAGACAATGACACTGCTCCCACATCTGAGACAATGACACTGCTCCCACATCCGAGACAATGACACTGCTCTCACATCTGAGACAATGACATTGCTCTCACATCTGAGACAATGACACTGCTCCCACATCTGAGACAATGACACTGCTCTCACATCTGAGACAATGGCACTGCTCCTACATCTGAGACAATGACACTGCTCTCACATCTAAGACAATGACACTGATCCCACATCTGAGACAATGACACTGCTCCCACATCTGAGACAATGACACGGCTCTCACATCTGAGACAATGACACTGCTCTCACATCTGAGACAATGACACTGCTCTCACATCTGAGACAATGACACAGCTCCCACATCTGAGACAATGACACTGCTCTCACATCTGAGACAATGACACTGCTCCCACATCTGAGACAATGACACTCCTCTCACATCTGAGACAATGACACTGCTCTCACATCTGAGACGATGACACTGCTCTCACATCTGAGACAATGACACTGCTCCCACATCTGAGACAATGACACTGCTCCCACATCTGAGACAATGACACTGCTCTCACATCTGACAACAATGACACTGCTCTCACATCTGAGACAATGACACTGCTCTCACATCTGAGACAATGACACTGCTCCTACATCTGAGACAATGACACTGCTCTCACATCTGAGACAATGACACTGCTCTCACATCCGAGACAATGACACTGCTCTCACATCTGAGACAATGACACTGCTCTCACATCTGAGACAATGACACTGCTCTCACATCTGAGGAAATGACACTGCTCCCATATCTGTGACAATGTCACTGCTCCCACATCTGTGACAATGACACTGCTCCCACATCTAAGACAATGACACTGCTCTCACATCCGAGACAAAGACACTGCTCTCATATCTGAGACAATGAGACTGACTGCTCTAACATCTGAGACAATGACACTGCTCTCACATCTAAGACAATGACACTGCTCCCACATCTGAGACAATGATACTGCTCTCACATCTGAAACAATGACACTGCTCTCACATCTGAGACAATGACACTGCTTTTACATCTGAGACAAATACACTGCTCTCACATCTGAGACAATGACACTGCTCTCACATCTGAGACAATGACACTACTCCCACATCTGAGACAATGACACTGCTCCCACATCTGAGACAATGACACTGCTCTCAAATCTGAGACAATGACACTGCTCCCACATCGAAGACAATGACACTGCTCTCACATCTGAGACAAAGACACTGCTATCACATCTGAGACAATGACCCTGACTGCTCTAACATCTGAGACAATGACACTGCTCCCACATCTGAGACAATAACACTGCTCTCACATCCGAGACAATGACACTGCTCTCACATCTGAGACAATGACACTGCTCCCACATCTAAGACAATGACACTGCTCTCACATCTGAGACAAAGACTCTGCTCACACATCTAAGACAATGACACTGCTCTCACATCTGAGACAATGACACTGACTGCTCTAACATCTGAGACAATGACACTGCTCTTACATCTGAGACAATGACACTGCTCTCACATCTGAGACAATGACACTACTCCCACATCTGAGACAATGACACTGCTCTCACATCTGAGACAATGACACTGCTCTCACATCTGAGACAATGACACTGCTCTCACATCTGAGACAATGACACTGCTCTCACATCTGAGACAATGACACTGCTCACACATCTGAGACAATGACACTGCTCCCACATCCGAGACAATGACACTGCTCTCACATCTGAGACAATGACATTGCTCTCACATCTGAGACAATGACACTGCTCCCACATCTGAGACAATGACACTGCTCTCACATCTGAGACAATGACACTGCTCCTACATATGAGACGATGACACTGCTCTCACACCTAAAACAATGACACTGATCCCACATCTGAGACAATGACACTGCTCCCACATCTGAGACAATGACACTGCTCTCACATCTGAGACAATGACACTGCTCTCACATCTGAGACAATGACACTGCTCTCACATCTGAGACAATGACACAGCTCCCACATCTGAGACAATGACACTGCTCTCACATCTGAGACAATGACACTGCTCTCACATCTGAGACAATGACACTGCTCTCACATCTGAGACGATGACACTGCTCTCACATCTGAGACAATGACACTGCTCCCACATCTGAGACAATGACACTGCTCCCACATCTGAGACAATGACACTGCTCTCACATCTGAGACAATGACACTGCTCTCACATCTGAGACAATGACACTGCTCTCACATCTGAGACAATGACACTGCTCCTACATCTGAGACAATGACACTGCTCTCACATCTGAGACAATGACACTGCTCTCACATCCGAGACAATGACACTGCTCTCACATCTGAGACAATGACACTGCTCTCACATCTGAGACAATGACACTGCTCTCACATCTGAGGAAATGACATTGCTCCCACATCTGAGACAATGTCACTGCTCCCACATCTGAGACAATGACACTGCTCCCACATCTAAGACAATAAAACTGCTCTCACATCCGAGACAAAGACACTGCTCTCACATCTGAGACAATGAGACTGACTGCTCTAACATCTGAGACAATGACACTGCTCTCACATCTAAGACAATGACACTGCTCCTACATCTGAGACAATGACACTGCTCCCACATCTGAGACGATGACACTGCTCTCACAACTGAGACAATAACACTGCTCCCACATCTGAGACAATGACACTGCTCCCACATCTGAGACAATGACACTGCTCCCACATCTGAGACAATGACACTGCTCTCAAATCTGAGACAATGACACTGCTCCCACATCGAAGACAATGACACTGCTCTCACATCTGAGACAAAGACACTGCTCTCACATCTGAGACAATGACACTGACTGCTATAACATCTGAGACAATGACACTGCTCCCACATCTGAGACAATAACACTGCTCTCACATCTGAGACAAAGACACTGCTCCCACATCTAAGACAATGACACTGCTCTCACATCTGAGACAATGACACTGACTGCTCTAACATCTGAGACAATGACACTGCTCCCACATCTGAGACAATAACACTGCTTTCACATCTGAGACAATGACACTGCTCCCACATCTGAGACAATGACACTGCTCTCACATCTGAGACAATGACACTTATCTCACATCTGAGACAATGACACTGCTCTCACATCTGAGACAATGACACTGCTCTCACATCTGAGACAATGACACTGCTCCCACATCTGAGACTATGACACTGCTCCCACATCTGAGACAATGACACTGCTCCCACATCTGAGACAATGACACTGCTCCTACATCTGAGACAATGACACTGCTCCCACATCTGAGACGATGACACTGCTCTCACAACTGAGACAATAACACTGCTCCCACATCTGAGACAATGACACTGCTCCCACATCTGAGACAATGACACTGTTCTCACATCTGAGACAATGACACTGTTCTCACATCTGAGACAATGACACTGCTCTCAAATCTGAGACAATGACACTGCTCCCACATCGAAGACAATGACACTGCTCTCACATCTGAGACAATGACACTGACTGCTATAACATCTGAGACAATGACACTGCTCCCACATCTGAGACAATGACACTGCTCTCAAATCTGAGACAATGACACTGCTCCCACATCTAAGACAATGACACTGCTCTCACATCTGAGACAAAGACACTGCTCCCACATCTAAGACAATGACACTGCTCTCACATCTGAGACAATGACACTGACTGCTCTAACATCTGAGACAATGAGACTGCTCCCACATCTGAGACAATAACACTGCTTTCACATCTGAGACAATGACACTGCTCCCCCATCTGAGACAATGACACTGCTCTCACATCTGAGACAAAGACACTGCTCTCACATCTGAGACAATGACACTGAATGCTCTAACATCTGAGACAATGACACTGCTCCCACATCTGAGACAATAACACTGCTCTCACATCTGAGACAATGACACTGCTCCCACATCTGAGACAATGACACTGCTCTCACATCTGAGACAATGACACTGCTCTCACATCTGAGACAATGACACTGATCTCACATCTGAGACAATGACACTGCTCTCACATCTGAGACAATGACACTGCTCCCACATCTGAGACAATGACACTGCTCTCACATCTGAGACAATGACACTGCTCCCACATCTGAGACAATGACACTGCTCTCACATCTGAGACAATGACACTGCTCTCACATCTGAGACAATGACACTGCTCTCACATCTGAGACAATGACACTGCTCTCACATCTGAGACAATGACACTGCTCCCACATCTGAGACTATGACACTGCTCCCACATCTGAGACAATGACACTGCTCTCACATCTGAGAAAATGACACTGCTCTCACATCTAAGACAATGACCCTGCTCCCACATCTGACACAATGACACTGCTCCTACATCTGAGACAATGACACTGCTCTCACATCTGAGACAATGACACTGCTCCCACATCTGAGACAATGTCACTGCTCCCACATCTGAGACAATGACACTGCTCTCACATCTGAGACAATGACACTGCTCCCACATCTGAGACAATGACACTGCTCTCACATCTGAGACAATGACACTGCTCCCACATCTGAGACTATGACACTGCTCTCACAACTGAGACAATAACACTGCTCCCACATCTGAGACAATGACACTGCTCCCACATCTGAGACAATGACACTGCTCCCACATCTGAGACAATGACACTGCTCTCAAATCTGAGACAATGACACTGCTCCCACATCGAAGACAATGACACTGCTCTCACATCTGAGACAAAGAGACGGCTCTCACATCTGAGACAATGACACTGACTGCTCTAACATCTGAGACAATGACACTGCTCCCACATCTGAGACAATAACACTGCTCTCAAATCCGAGACAATGACACTGCTCTCACATCTGAGACAATGACACTGCTCCCACATCTAAGACAATGACACTGCTCTCACATCTGAGACAAAGACACTGCTCTCACATCTGAGACAATGACAGTGACTGCTCTAACATCTGAGACAATGACACTGCTCCCACATCTGAGAAATAACACTGCTCTCACATCTGAGACAATGACACTGCTCCCACATCTGAGACAATGACACTGCTCTTACATTTGAGACAATAACGTTGCTCTCACATCTGAGACAATGACACTGCTCTCACATTTGAGACAATGACACTACTCTCACATCTGAGACAATGACACTGCTCCCACATCTGAGACAATGACACTGCTCTCACATCTGAGACAATGACACTGCTCCCACATCTGAGACAATGACACTGCTTTCACATCTGAGACAATGACACTGCTCTAACATCTGAGACAATGACACTGCTACCACATCTGAGAATATGACACTGCTCCCACATCTGAGACAATGACACTGTTCTCACATCTGAGACAATGACACTGTTCTCACATCTGAGACAATGACACTGCTCTCAAATCTGAGACAATGACACTGCTCCCACATCGAAGACAATGACACTGCTCTCACATCTGAGACAATGACACTGACTGCTATAACATCTGAGACAATGACACTGCTCCCACATCTGAGACAATGACACTGCTCTCAAATCTGAGACAATGACACTGCTCCCACATCTAAGACAATGACACTGCTCTCACATCTGAGACAAAGACACTGCTCCCACATCTAAGACAATGACACTGCTCTCACATCTGAGAC
This sequence comes from Eledone cirrhosa, assembly GCA_964016885.1. Taxonomy (NCBI): domain Eukaryota; kingdom Metazoa; phylum Mollusca; class Cephalopoda; order Octopoda; family Eledonidae; genus Eledone; species Eledone cirrhosa. Next base: position 436,421,620 of record OZ024740.1, on the reverse strand, counting down.
AATGACACTGACTGCTCTAACATCTGAGACAATGAGACTGCTCCCACATCTGAGACAATAACACTGCTTTCACATCTGAGACAATGACACTGCTCCCCCATCTGAGACAATGACACTGCTCTCACATCTGAGACAAAGACACTGCTCTCACATCTGAGACAATGACACTGAATGCTCTAACATCTGAGACAATGACACTGCTCCCACATCTGAGACAATAACACTGCTCTCACATCTGAGACAATGACACTGCTCCCACATCTGAGACAATGACACTGCTCTCACATCTGAGACAATGACACTGCTCTCACATCTGAGACAATGACACTGATCTCACATCTGAGACAATGACACTGCTCTCACATCTGAGACAATGACACTGCTCCCACATCTGAGACAATGACACTGCTCTCACATCTGAGACAATGACACTGCTCCCACATCTGAGACAATGACACTGCTCTCACATCTGAGACAATGACACTGCTCTCACATCTGAGACAATGACACTGCTCTCACATCTGAGACAATGACACTGCTCTCACATCTGAGACAATGACACTGCTCCCACATCTGAGACTATGACACTGCTCCCACATCTGAGACAATGACACTGCTCTCACATCTGAGAAAATGACACTGCTCTCACATCTAAGACAATGACCCTGCTCCCACATCTGACACAATGACACTGCTCCTACATCTGAGACAATGACACTGCTCTCACATCTGAGACAATGACACTGCTCCCACATCTGAGACAATGTCACTGCTCCCACATCTGAGACAATGACACTGCTCTCACATCTGAGACAATGACACTGCTCCCACATCTGAGACAATGACACTGCTCTCACATCTGAGACAATGACACTGCTCCCACATCTGAGACTATGACACTGCTCTCACAACTGAGACAATAACACTGCTCCCACATCTGAGACAATGACACTGCTCCCACATCTGAGACAATGACACTGCTCCCACATCTGAGACAATGACACTGCTCTCAAATCTGAGACAATGACACTGCTCCCACATCGAAGACAATGACACTGCTCTCACATCTGAGACAAAGAGACGGCTCTCACATCTGAGACAATGACACTGACTGCTCTAACATCTGAGACAATGACACTGCTCCCACATCTGAGACAATAACACTGCTCTCAAATCCGAGACAATGACACTGCTCTCACATCTGAGACAATGACACTGCTCCCACATCTAAGACAATGACACTGCTCTCACATCTGAGACAAAGACACTGCTCTCACATCTGAGACAATGACAGTGACTGCTCTAACATCTGAGACAATGACACTGCTCCCACATCTGAGAAATAACACTGCTCTCACATCTGAGACAATGACACTGCTCCCACATCTGAGACAATGACACTGCTCTTACATTTGAGACAATAACGTTGCTCTCACATCTGAGACAATGACACTGCTCTCACATTTGAGACAATGACACTACTCTCACATCTGAGACAATGACACTGCTCCCACATCTGAGACAATGACACTGCTCTCACATCTGAGACAATGACACTGCTCCCACATCTGAGACAATGACACTGCTTTCACATCTGAGACAATGACACTGCTCTAACATCTGAGACAATGACACTGCTACCACATCTGAGACTATGACACTGCTCCCACATCTGAGACAATGACACTGCTCTCACATCTGAGACAATGACACTGCACCCACATCTGAGTCAATGACACCGCTCCTACATCTGAGACAATGACACTGTTCTCACATCTGAGACGATGACACTGCTCCCACATCTGAGACAATGACACTGCTCCCACATCTGAGACAATGTCACTGCTCTCACATCTGAGACAATGTCACTGCTCTCACATCTGAGACAATGACACTGCTCCCACATCTGAGACAATGACACTGTTCTCACATTTGAGACAATGACACTGCTCTCACATCTGAGACAATGACACTGCTCCCATATCTGAGACAATGACACTGCTCTCACATCTGAGACAATGACACTGGTCTCACATCTGAGACAATGACACTGCTCCCACATCTGAGACAATGACACTGCTCTCACATCTGAAAAAATGACACTGCTCTAACATCTGAGACAATGACACTGCTACCACATCTGAGACAATGACACTGCTCTCACATCTGAAAAAATGACACTGCTCTAACATCTGAGACAATGACACTGCTCCCACATGTGAGACAATGACACTGCTCTCACATCTGAGACAATGACACTGCTCCCACATCTGAGAAAATGACACTTCTCTCACATCTGAGACAATGACACTGCTCTCACATCTGAGACAATGACACTGCTCTCACATCTGAGACAATGACACTGCTACCACATCTGAGACAATGACACTGCTCCCACATCTGAGACAATGACACTTCTCTCACATCTGAGACAATGACACTGCTCTCACATCTGAGACAATGACACTGCTCTCACATCTGAGACAATGACACTGCTCTCAAATCTGAGACAATGACACTCCTCTCATATCTGAGACAATGACACTGCTCCCACATCTGAGACAATGACACTTATCTCACATCTGAGACAATGACACTGCTGTCACACCTGACACAATGACACTGCTCTCACATCTGAGACAATGACACTGCTCCCACATCGAAGACAATGACACTGCTCTCACATCTGAGACAAAGACACTGACTGCTCTAACATCTGAGACAATGACACTGCTCCCACATCTGAGACTATAACACTGCTCTCACATCCGAGACAATGACACTGCTCTCACATCTGAGACAATGACACTGCTCTCACATTTGAGACAATAACACTGCTCCTACATCTGAGACAATGACACTGCTCTCACATCTGAGTCAATGACACTACTCTCACATCTGAGACAATGTCACTGCTCTCACATCTGAGACAATGACACTGCTCTCACATCTGAGACAATGACACTGCTCCCACATCTGAGACAATGACACTGCTTTCACATCTGAGACAATGACACTGCTCTGACATCTGAGACAATGACACTGCTCTCACATCTGAGACAATGACACTGCTCTCACATCTAAGACAATGACACTGCTCCCACATCTGACACAATGACACTGCTCCTACATCTGAGACAATGACACTGCTCTCACATCTGAGACAATGACACTGCTCTCAAATCTGAGACAAAGACACTGCTCTCACATCTGAGACAATGACACTGACTGCTCTAATATCTGAGACAATGACACTGCTCTCACATCTGAGACAAAGACACTGCTCTCACATCTGAGACAATGACAGTGACTGCTCTAACATCTGAGACAATGACACTGCTCCCACATCTGAGACAATAACACTGCTCTCACATCTGAGACAATGACACTGCTCCCACATCTAAGACAATGACACTGCTCTCACATCTGAGAAAAAAACACTGCTCCCACATCTAAGACAATGACACTGCTCTCACATCTGAGACAATGACACTGACTGCTCTAACATCTGAGACAATGACGCTGCTCCCACATCTGAGACAATAACACTGCTCTCACATCTGAGACAATGACACTGCTCCCACATCTGAGACAAAGACACTGCTCTCACATCTGAGACAATGACACTGAATGCTCTAACATCTGAGACAATGACACTGCTCCCACATCTGAGACAATAACACTGCTCCCACATCTGAGACAATGACACTGCTCTCACATCTGAGACAATGACACTGCTCTCACATCTGAGACAATGACACTGCTCTCACATCTGAGACAATGACACTGCTCTCACATCTGAGACAATGACACTGCTCCCACATCTGAGACAATGACACTGCTCTCACATCTGAGACAATGACACTGCTCCCACATCTGAGACAATGACACTGCTCTCACATCTGAGACAATGACACTGCTCTCACATCTGAGAAAATGACACTGTCTCTCACATCTGAGACAATGACACTGCTCACACATCTGAGACTATGACATTGCTCCCACATCTGAGACAATGACACTGCTCTCACATCTGAGACAATGACACTGCTCTCACATCTAAGACAATGACACTGCTCCCACATCTGACACAATGACACTGCTCCTACATCTGAGACAATGACACTGCTCTCACATCTGAGACAATGACACTGCTCTCAAATCTGAGACAATGACACTGCTCCCACATTGAAGACAATGACACTGCTCTCACATCTGAGACAATGACACTGACTGCTCTAACATCTGAGACAATGACACTGCTCCCACATCTGAGACAATAACACTGCTCTCACATCCGAGACAATGACACTGCTCTCACATCTGAGACAAAGACACTGCTCTCACATCTGAGACAATGAGAGTGACTGCTCTAACATCTGAGACAATAACACTGCTCCAACATCTGAGACAATAACACTGCTCTCACATCTGAGACAATGACACTGCTCCCACATCTGAGACAATGACACTGCTCTCACATTTGAGACAATAACACTGCTCTCACATGTGAGACAATGACACTGCTCTCACATCTGATTCAATGACACTACTCTCACATCTGAGACAATGACACTGCTCTCACATCTGAGACAATGACACTGCTCTCACATCTGAGACAATGACACTGCTCCCACATCTGAGACAATGACACTGCTGTCACATCTGAGACAATGACACTGCTCTGACATCTGAGACAATGACACTGCTCTCACATCTGAGACAATGACACTGCTCTCACATCTGAGACAATGACACTGCTCCCACATCTGAGACTATGACACTGCTCCCACATCTGAGACAATGACACTGCTCTCACATCTAAGACAATGACACTGCTCTCACATCTGATACAATGACACTGCACCCAGATCTGAGTCATTGACACTGCTCCCACATCTGAGACAATGACACTGCTCCCACATCTGAGACAATGTCACTGCTCTCAAATCTGAGACAATCATACTGTTTTCACATTTGAGACAATGACACTGCTCTCACATCTGAGACAATGACACCGCTCCCATATCTGAGACAATGACACTGCTCTCACATCTGAGACAATGACACTGGTCTCACATCTGAGACAATGACACTGCTCCCACATCTGAGACAATGACACTGCTCTCACATCTGAAAAAACGACACTGCTCTAACATCTGAGACAATGACACTGGTAACACATCTGAGACAATGACACTGCTCCCACATGTGAGACAATGACACTGCTCTCACATCTGAGACAATGACACTTCTCTCACATCTGAGACAATGACACTGCTCTCACATCTGAGACAATGACACTGCTCTCACATCTGTGACAATGAGACTGCTACCACATCTGAGACAATGACACTGCTCCCACATCTGAGACAATGACACTTCTCTCACATCTGAGACAATGACACTGCTGTCACATCTGAGACAATGACACTGCTCTCACATCTGAGACAATGACACTGCTCCCACATCTGAGACTATGACACTGCTCCCACATCTGAGACAATGACACTGCTCTCACATCTGAGACAATGACACTGCTCCCACATCTGAGACAATGACACTGCTCCTACATCTGAGACAATGACACTGCTCCCACATCTGAGACGATGACACTGCTCTCACAACTGAGACAATAACACTGCTCCCACATCTGAGACAATGACACTGCTCCCACATCTGAGACAATGACACTGCTCCCACATCTGAGACAATGACACTGCTCTCAAATCTGAGACAATGACACTGCTCCCACATCGAAGACAATGACACTGCTCTCACATCTGAGACAAAGACACTGCTCTCACATCTGAGACAATGACACTGACTGCTATAACATCTGAGACAATGACACTGCTCCCACATCTGAGACAATGACACTGCTCTCACATCTGAGACAAAGACACTGCTCCCACATCTAAGACAATGACACTGCTCTCACATCTGAGACAATGACACTGACTGCTCTAACATCTGAGACAATGACACTGCTCCCACATCTGAGACAATAACACTGCATTCACATCTGAGACAATGACACTGCTCCCACATCTGAGACAATGACACTGCTCTCACATCTGAGACAATGACACTGCTCTCACATCTGAGACAATGACACTGAATGCTCTAACATCTGAGACAATGACACTGCTCCCACATCGGAGACAATAACACTGCTCTCACATCTGAGACAAAGACACTGCTCCCACATCTAAGACAATGACACTGCTCTCACATCTGAGACAATGACACTGACTGCTCTAACATCTGAGACAATGTCACTGCTCCCACATCTGAGACAATAACACTGCTTTCACATCTGAGACAATGACACTGGTCCCACATCTGAGACAATGACACTGCTCTCACATCTGAGACAAAGACACTGCTCTCACATCTGAGACAATGACACTGAATGCTCTAACATCTGAGACAATGACACTGCTCCCACATCGGAGACAATAACACTGCTCTCACATCTGAGAGAATGACACTGCTCCCACATCTGAGACAATGACACTGCTCTCACATCTGAGACAATGACACTGCTCTCACATCTGAGACAATGACACTGCTCTCACATCTGAGACAATGACACTGCTCCCACATCTGAGACAATGACACTGCTCTCACATCTGAGACAATGACACTGCTCCCACATCTGAGACAATGACACTGCTCTCACATCTGAGACAATGACACTGCTCCCACATCTGAGATTATGACACTGCTCCCACATCTGAGACAATGACACTGCTCTCACATCTGAGACAATGACACTGCTCTCACATCTGAGACAATGACACTGCTCCCACATCTGACACAATGACACTGCTCCTACATCTGAGACAGTGACACTGCTCTCACATCTGAGACAATCATACTGTTTTCACATTTGAGACAATGACACTGCTCTCACATCTGAGACAATGACACTGCTCCCATATCTGAGACAATGACACTGCTCTCACATCTGAGACAATGACACTGGTCTCACATCTGAGACAATGACACTGCTCCCACATCTGAGACAATGACACTGCTCTCACATCTGAAAAAACGACACTGCTCTAACATCTGAGACAATGACACTGCTAACACATCTGAGACAATGACACTGCTCCCACATGTGAGACAATGACACTGCTCTCACATCTGAGACAATGACACTTCTCTCACATCTGAGACAATGACACTGCTCTCACATCTGAGACAATGACACTGCTCTCACATCTGAGACAATGAGACTGCTACCACATCTGAGACAATGACACTGCTCCCACATCTGAGACAATGACACTTCTCTCACATCTGAGACAATGACACTGCTGTCACATCTGAGACAATGACACTGCTCTCACATCTGAGACAATGACACTGCTCCCACATCTGAGACTATGACACTGCTCCCACATCTGAGACAATGACACTGCTCTCACATCTGAGACAATGACACTGCTCCCACATCTGAGACAATGACACTGCTCCTACATCTGAGACAATGACACTGCTCCCACATCTGAGACGATGACACTGCTCTCACAACTGAGACAATAACACTGCTCCCACATCTGAGACAATGACACTGCTCCCACATCTGAGACAATGACACTGCTCCCACATCTGAGACAATGACACTGCTCTCAAATCTGAGACAATGACACTGCTCCCACATCGAAGACAATGACACTGCTCTCACATCTGAGACAAAGACACTGCTCTCACATCTGAGACAATGACACTGACTGCTATAACATCTGAGACAATGACACTGCTCCCACATCTGAGACAATGACACTGCTCTCACATCTGAGACAAAGACACTGCTCCCACATCTAAGACAATGACACTGCTCTCACATCTGAGACAATGACACTGACTGCTCTAACATCTGAGACAATGACACTGCTCCCACATCTGAGACAATAACACTGCTTTCACATCTGAGACAATGACACTGCTCCCACATTTGAGACAATGACACTGCTCTCACATCTGAGACAATGACACTTCTCTCACATCTGAGACAATGACACTGCTCTCACATCTGAGACAATGACACTGCTCTCACATCTGAGAAAATGACACTGCTCCCACATCTGAGACTATGACACTGCTCCCACATCTGAGACAATGACACTGCTCTCACATCTGAGACAATGACAGTGCTCCCACATCTGAGACAATGACACTGCTCCTACATCTGAGACAATGACACTGCTCCCACATCTGAGACGATGACACTGCTCTCACAACTGATACAATAACACTGCTCCCACATCTGAGACAATGACACTGCTCCCACATCTGAGACAATGACACTGCTCCCACATCTGAGACAATGACACTGCTCTCAAATCTGAGACAAAGACACTGCTCCCACATCGAAGACAATGACACTGCTCCCACATCTGAGACAATGACACTGACTGCTCTAACATCTGAGACAATGACACTGCTCCCACATCTGAGACAATGACACTGCTCTCACATCTGAGACAAAGACACTGCTCTCACATCTGAGACAATGACACTGAATGCTCTAACATCTGAGACAATGACACTGCTCCCACATCTGAGACTATAACACTGCTCTCACATCTGAGACAATGACACTGCTCCCACATCTGAGACAATGACACTGCTCTCACATCTGAGACAATGACACTGCTCTCACATCTGAGACAATGACACTGCTCTCACATCTGAGACAATGACACTGCTCCCACATCTGAGACAATGACACTGCTCTCACATCTGAGACAATGACACTGCTCCCACATCTGAGACAATGACACTGCTCTCACATCTGAGACAATGACACTGCTCCCACATCTGAGATTATGACACTGCTCCCACATCTGAGACAATGACACTGCTCTCACATCTGAGACAATGACACTGCTCTCACATCTGAGACAATGACACTGCTCCCACATCTGACACAATGACACTGCTCCTACATCTGACACAATGACACTGCTCTCACAACTGAGACAATGACACTGCTCCCACATCTGAGACAATGTCACTGCTCCCACATCTGAGACAATGACACTGCTCTCACATCTGAGACAATGACACTGCTCCCACATCTGAGACAATGTCACTGCTCTCACATCTGAGACAATGACACTGCTCCCACATCTGAGACTATGACACTGCTCTCACAACTGAGACAATACACTGCTCCCACATCTGAGACAATGACACTGCTCTCACATCTGAGACAAAGACACTGCTCTCACATCTGAGACAATGACACTGACTGCTCTAACATCTGAGACAATGACACTGCTCCCACATCTGAGACAATAACACTGCTCTATATCCGAGACAATGACACTGCTCTCACATCTGAGACAATGACACTGCTCCCACATCTAAGACAATGACACTGCTCTCACATCTGAGACAAAGACACTGCTCTCACATCTGAGACAATGACAGTGACTGCTCTAACATCTGAGACAATGACACTGCTCCCACATCTGAGACAATAACACTGCTCTCACATCTGAGACAATGACACTGCTCCCACATCTGAGACAATGACACTGCTCTCACATTTGAGACAATAACACTGCTCTCACATCTGAGACAATGACACTGCTCTCACATTTGAGACAATGACACTACTCTCACATCTGAGACATTGACACTGCTCCCACATCTGAGACAATGACACTGCTCTCACATCTGAGACAATGACACTGCTCCCACATCTGAGACAATGACAATGCTTTCACATCTGAGACAATGACACTGCTCTGACATCTGAGACAATGACACTGCTCTCACATCTGAGACAATGACACTGCTCACACATCTGAGACAATGACACTGCTCCCACATCTGAGACTATGACATTGCTCCCACATCTGAGACAATGACACTGCTCTCACATCTGAGACAAAGACACTGCTCCCACATCTAAGACAATGACACTGCTCTCACATCTGAGACAATGACACTGACTGCTCTAACATCTGAGACAATGACACTGCTCCCACATCTGAGACAATAACACTGCTTTCACATCTGAGACAATGACACTGCTCCCACATTTGAGACAATGACACTGCTCTCACATCTGAGACAATGACACTTCTCTCACATCTGAGACAATGACACTGCTCTCACATCTGAGACAATGACACTGCTCTCACATCTGAGACAATGACACTGCTCCCACATCTGAGACTATGACACTGCTCCCACATCTGAGACAATGACACTGCTCTCACATCTGAGACAATGACACTGCTCCCACATCTGAGACAATGACACTGCTCCTACATCTGAGACAATGACACTGCTCCCACATCTGAGACGATGACACTGCTCTCACAACTGAGACAATAACACTGCTCCCACATCTGAGACAATGACACTGCTCCCACATCTGAGACAATGACACTGCTCCCACATCTGAGACAATGACACTGCTCTCAAATCTGAGACAAAGACACTGCTCCCACATCGAAGACAATGACACTGCTCCCACATCTGAGACAATGACACTGACTGCTCTAACATCTGAGACAATGACACTGCTCCCACATCTGAGACAATGACACTGCTCTCACATCTGAGACAAAGACACTGCTCTCACATCTGAGACAATGACACTGAATGCTCTAACATCTGAGACAATGACACTGCTCCCACATCTGAGACTATAACACTGCTCTCACATCTGAGACAATGACACTGCTCCCACATCTGAGACAATGACACTGCTCTCACATCTGAGACAATGACACTGCTCTCACATCTGAGACAATGACACTGCTCTCACATCTGAGACAATGACACTGCTCCCACATCTGAGACAATGACACTGCTCTCACATCTGAGACAATGACACTGCTCCCACATCTGAGACAATGACACTGCTCTCACATCTGAGACAATGACACTGCTCCCACATCTGAGATTATGACACTGCTCCCACATCTGAGACAATGACACTGCTCTCACATCTGAGACAATGACACTGCTCTCACATCTGAGACAATGACACTGCTCCCACATCTGACACAATGACACTGCTCCTACATCTGAGACAATGACACTGCTCTCACAACTGAGACAATGACACTGCTCCCACATCTGAGACAATGTCACTGCTCCCACATCTGAGACAATGACACTGCTCTCACATCTGAGACAATGACACTGCTCCCACATCTGAGACAATGTCACTGCTCTCACATCTGAGACAATGACACTGCTCCCACATCTGAGACTATGACACTGCTCTCACAACTGAGACAATACACTGCTCCCACATCTGAGACAATGACACTGCTCCCACATCTGAGACAATGACACTGCTCTCAAATCTGAGACAATGACACTGCTCCCACATCGAAGACAATGACACTGCTCTCACATCTGAGACAAAGACACTGCTCTCACATCTGAGACAATGACACTGACTGCTCTAACATCTGAGACAATGACACTGCTCCCACATCTGAGACAATAACACTGCTCTATATCCGAGACAATGACACTGCTCTCACATCTGAGACAATGACACTGCTCCCACATCTAAGACAATGACACTGCTCTCACATCTGAGACAAAGACACTGCTCTCACATCTGAGACAATGACAGTGACTGCTCTAACATCTGAGACAATGACACTGCTCCCACATCTGAGACAATAACACTGCTCTCACATCTGAGACAATGACACTGCTCCCACATCTGAGACAATGACACTGCTCTCACATTTGAGACAATAACACTGCTCTCACATCTGAGACAATGACACTGCTCTCACATTTGAGACAATGACACTACTCTCACATCTGAGACATTGACACTGCTCCCACATCTGAGACAATGACACTGCTCTCACATCTGAGACAATGACACTGCTCCCACATCTGAGACAATGACAATGCTTTCACATCTGAGACAATGACACTGCTCTGACATCTGCGACAATGACACTGCTCTCACATCTGAGACAATGACACTGCTCACACATCTGAGACAATGACACTGCTCCCACATCTGAGACTATGACATTGCTCCCACATCTGAGACAATGACACTGCTCTCACATCTGAGACAATGACACTGCACCCACATCTGAGTCAATGACACTGCTCCTACATCTGAGACAATGACACTGTTCTCACATCTGAGACGATGACACTGCTCCCACATCTGAGACAATGACACTTCTCCCACATCTGAGACAATGTCACTGCTCTCACATCTGAGACAAAGACACTGCTCCCACATCTGAGACAATGACACTGTTCTCACATTTGAGACAATGACACTGCTCTCACATCTGAGACAATGACACTGCTCCCATATCTGAGACAATGACACTGCTCTCACATCTGAGACAATGACACTGGTCTCACATCTGAGACAATGACACTGCTCCCACATCTGAGACAATGACACTGTTCTCACATTTGAGACAATGACACTGCTCTCACATCTGAGACAATGACACTGCTCCCATATCTGAGACAATGACACTGCTCTCACATCTGAGACAATGACACTGGTCTCACATCTGAGACAATGACACTGCTCCCACATCTGAGACAATGACACTGCTCTCACATCTGAAAAAATGACACTGTTCTAACATCTGAGACAATGACACTGCTACCACATCTGAGACAATGACACTGCTGCCACATGTGAGACAATGACACTGCTCTCACATCTGAGACAATGACACTGCTCCCACATCTGAGAAAATGACACTTCTCTCACATCTGAGACAATGACACTGCTCTCACATCTGAGACAATGACACTGCTCTCACATCTGAGACAATGACACTGCTACCACATCTGAGACAATGACACTGCTCCCACATCTGAGACAATGACACTTCTCTCACATCTGAGACAATGACACTGCTCTCACATCTGAGACAATGACACTGCTCTCACATCTGAGACAATGACAGTGCTCTTAAATCTGAGACAATGACACTCCTCTCATATCTGAGACAATGACACTGCTCCCACATCTGAGACAATAACACTTATCTCACATCTGAGACAATGACACTGCTGTCACACCTGAGACAATGACACTGCTCTCACATCTGAGACAATGACACTGCTACCACATCTGAGACAATGACACTGCTCCCACATCTGAGACAATTACACTGCTCTCACATCTGAGACAATGACACTGCTACCACATCTGAGACAATGACACTGTTCCCACATCTGAGACAATGACACTGCTCCCACATCTAAGACAATGACACTGCTCTCAAATCTGAGACAAAGACACCGCTCCCACATCTGAGACAATGACACTGCTCTCACATCTGAGACAATGACACTGCTCTCACATCTGAGACAATGACACTGCTCTCAAATCTGAGACAATGACACTGCTCTCAAATCTGAGACAATGACACTGCTCTAACATCTGAGACAATGACACTGCTCTCACATCTGAGACAATGAGACTGCTCCCACATCTGCGACAGTACACTGCTCTCATATCTGAGACAATGACACTGCTCTCACATCTGAGACAATGACACTGCTCCCACATCTGAGACAATGACACTTATCTCACATCTGAGACAATGACACTGCTCTCACACCTGAGACAATGACACTGCTCTCACATCTGAGAGAATGACACTGCTACCACATCGGAGACAATGACACTGCTCCCACATCTGAGACAATGACACTGCTCTCACATCTGAGACAATGACACTGCTCCCACATCTGAGAAAATGACACTGCTCTCACATCTGGGACAATGACACTGCTCCTACATCTGAGACAATGACACTGCTCTCACATCTGAGACGATGACACTGCTCCCACATCTGAGACAATGACACTTCTCCAACATCTGAGACAATGTCACTGCTCTCACATCTGAGACAAAGACACTGCTCTCACATCTGAGACAATGACACTGCTCCCACATCTGAGACAATGACACTGTTCTCACATTTGAGACAATGACACTGCTCTCACATCTGAGACAATGACACTGCTCCCATATCTGAGACAATGACACTGCTCTCACATCTGAGACAATGACACTGGTCTCACATCTGAGACAATGACACTGCTCCCACATCTGAGACAATGACACTGCTCTCACATCTGAAAAAATGACACTGTTCTAACATCTGAGACAATGACACTGCTACCACATCTGAGACAATGACACTGCTCTCACATCTGAGACAATGACACTGGTCTCACATCTGAGACAATGACACTGCTCCCACATCTGAGACAATGACACTGCTCTCACATCTGAAAAAATGACACTGTTCTAACATCTGAGACAATGACACTGCTGCCACATGTGAGACAATGACACTGCTCTCACATCTGAGACAATGACACTGCTCCCACATCTGAGAAAATGACACTTCTCTCACATCTGAGACAATGACACTGCTCTCACATCTGAGACAATGACACTGCTCTCACATCTGAGACAATGACACTGCTACCACATCTGAGACAATGACACTGCTCCCACATCTGAGACAATGACACTTCTCTCACATCTGAGACAATGACACTGCTCTCACATCTGAGACAATGACACTGCTCTCACATCTGAGACAATGACAGTGCTCTTAAATCTGAGACAATGACACTCCTCTCATATCTGAGACAATGACACTGCTCCCACATCTGAGACAATGAGACTTATCTCACATCTGAGACAATGATACTGCTGTCACACCTGAGACAATGACACTGCTACCACATCTGAGACAATGACACTGCTCCCACATCTGAGACAATGACACTGCTCTCACATCTGAGACAATGACACTGCTACCACATCTGAGACAATGACACTGTTCCCACATCTGAGACAATGACACTGCTCCCACATCTAAGACAATGACACTGCTCTCAAATCTGAGACAAAGACACCGCTCCCACATCTGAGACAATGACACTGCTCTCACATCTGAGACAATGACACTGCTCTCACATCTGAGACAATGACACTGCTCTCAAATCTGAGACAATGACACTGCTCTCAAATCTGAGACAATGACACTGCTACCACATCTGAGACAATGACACTGCTCTCACATCTGAGACAATGAGACTGCTGCCACATCTGAGACAATGACACTTATCTCACATATGAGACAATGACACTGCTCTCACACCTGAGACAATGACACTGCTCTCACATCTGAGACAATGACACTGCTACCACATCTGAGACAATGACACTGCTCCCACATCTGAGACAATGACACTGCTCTCACATCTGAGACAATGACACTGCTCCCACATCTGAGAAAATGACACTGCTCTCACATCTGGGACAATGACACTGCTCCCACATCTGAGACAATGACACTGCTCTCACATCTGAGACAATGACACTGCTCCCAAATCTGAGACAATTACACTGCTCTCACATCTGAGACAATGACACTGCTCTCATATCTGAGACAATGACACTGCTCTCACTTCTGAGACAATGACACTGCTCTCACATCTGAGACAATGACACTGCTCCCACATCTGAGACAATGACACTGCTCCCACATCTGAGACAATGACACTGCTCTCACATCTGAGACAATGACACTGCTGTCACATCTGAGACAATGACACTGCTCTCACATCTGAGACAATGACACTGCTCCCACATCTGAGACAATGACACTGATCCTACATCTGAGACAATGACACTGCTCTCACATCTGAGACAATGGCACTGCTCCCACATCTGAGACAATGACACTGCTCCCACATCTTAGACAATGACACTGCTCTCACATCTGAGACAATCACACTGTTTTCACATTTGAGACAATGACACTGCTCTCACATCTGCGACAATGACACTGCTCCCATATCTGAGACAATGACACTGCTCTCACATTTGAGACAGTGACACTGCTCCCACATCTGAGACAATGATACTGCTCTCACATCTGAAAAAATGACACTGCTCTCACATCTGAGACAATGACACTGCTCTAACATCTGAGACAATGACACTGCTCCTACATCTGAGACAATGACACTGCTCCCACATCTGAGACAATGACACTTCTCTCACATCTGAGACAATGACACTGCTCTCACATCTGAGACAATGACACTGCTCTCACATCTGAGACAATGACACTGCTCCCACATCTGAGACAATGACACTGCTCTCACATCTGAGACAATGACACTGCTCTCAAATGTGAGACAATGACACTGCTCTAACATCTGAGACAATTACACTGCTCTAACATCTGAGACACATGACACTTCTCTCACATCTGAGACAATGACACTGCTCCCACATCTGAGACAATGACACTGCTCCCACATCTTAGACAATGACACTGCTCTCACATCTGAGACAATCACACTGTTCTCACATTTGAGACAATGACACTGCTCTCACATCTGCGACAATGACACTGCTCCCATATCTGAGACAATGACACTGCTCTCACGGCTGAGACAATGACACTGCTCTCACATCTGAGACAATGACACTGCTCCCACATCTGTGACAATGACACTGCTCCCACATCTGAGACAACGACACTGCTCTCATATCGGAGACAATGACACTGCTCTCACATCTGAGACAATGACACTGCTCCCACATCTGAGACAATGACACTGCTCCCACATCTGAGACAATGACACTGCTCTCACATCTGAGACAATGACACTGCTCTCACATCTGTGACAATGACACTGCTCTCACATCTGAGACAATGACACTGCTCCCACATCTGAGACAATGACACTGCTCTAACATGTGCGACAATGACACTGCTCCCACATCTGAGACAATGACATTGCTCCCACATCTGAAACAATGACACTTCTCTCACATCTGAGACAATGACACTGCTCTCACATCTGAGACAATGACACTGCTCTCACATCTGAGACAATGACACTGCTCCCACATCTGAGACAGTGACACTGCTCTCACATCTGGGACAATGACACAGCTCTCAAATGTGAGACAATGACACTGCTCTAACATCTGAGACAATGACACTGCTCTCACATCTGAGACAATGACACTGCTCCCACATCTGAGACAATGACACTGCTCCCACATCTGAGACAATGACACTGCTCCCACATCTGAGACAATGACACTGCTCTCAAATCTGAGACAATGACACTGCTCCCACATCTAAGACAATGACACTGCTCTCACATCTGAGACAAAGACACTGCTCTCACATCTGAGACAAAGACACTGCTCCCACATCTGAGACAATGACACTGCTCTCACATCTGAGACAAAGACACTGCTCTCACATCTGAGACAATGACACTGCTCCCACATCTGAGACAATGACACTGCTCTCACATCTGAGACAATGACACTGTTCTCACATTCGAGACAATGACACTGCTCTCACATCTGAGAAAATTTCACTGCTCCCATATCTGAGACAATGACACTGCTCCCACATCTGAGACAATGACACTGCTCTCACAACTGAGACAATAACACTGCTCCCACATCTGAGACAATGACACTGCTCCCACATCTGAGACAATGACACTGCTCCCACATCTGAGACAATGACACTGCTCCCACATCTGAGACAATGACACTGCTCTCAAATCTGAGACAATGACACTGCTCCCACATCTAAGACAATGACACTGCTCTCACATCTGAGAAAATTTCACTGCTCCCATATCTGAGACAATGACACTGCTCCCACATCTGAGACAATGACACTGCTCTCACAACTGAGACAATAACACTGCTCCCACATCTGAGACAATGACACTGCTCCCACATCTGAGACAATGAAACTGCTCCCACATCTGAGACAACGACACTGCTCCCACATCTGAGACAATGACACTGCACTCAAATCTGAGACAATGACACTGCTCCCACATCTAAGACAATGACACTGCTCTCACATCTGAGACAAAGACACTGCTCTCACATCTGAGACAATGACACTGCTCCCACATCTGAGACAATGACACTGCTCTCACATCTGAGACAAAGACACTGCTCTCACATCTGAGACAATGACACTGCTCCCACATCTGAGACAATGACACTGCTCACACATCTGAGACAATGACACTGTTCTCACATTCGAGACAATGACACTGCTCTCACATCTGAGAAAATTTCACTGCTCCCATATCTGAGACAATGACACTGCTCCCACATCTGAGACAATGACACTGCTCTCACAACTGAGACAATAACACTGCTCCCACATCTGAGACAATGACACTGCTCCCACATATGAGACAATGACACTGCTCCCACATCTGAGACAATGACACTGCTCTCAAATCTGAGACAATGACACTGCTCGCACATCTAAGACAAAGACACTGCTCTCACATCTGAGACAAAGACACTGCTCTCACATCTGAGACAATGACACTGCCCCCACATCTGAGACAATGACACTGCTCTCACATCTGAGACAAAGACACTGCTCTCACATCTGAGACAATGACACTGACTGCTCAAACATCTGAGACAATGATACTGCTCCCACATCTGATACAATAACACTACTCTCACATCTGAGACAATGACACTGCTCCCACATCTGAGACAATGACACTGCTACCACATCTGAGACAATGACACTGATCCCACATCTGAGACAATGACACTGCTCTCACATCTGAGACAATGACACTGCTCCCACATGTGAGACAATGACACTGCTCTCACATCATAGACAATGACACTGCTCCCACATCTGAGACAATGACACTGCTCCCACATCTGAGACAATGACACTGCTCTCAAATCTGAGACAATGACACTGCTCCCACATCTAAGACAATGACACTGCTCTCACATCTGAGACAAAGACACTGCTCTCACATCTGAGACAATGACACTACTCTCACATCTGAGACAATGACACTGCTCCCACATCTGAGACAATGACACTGCTCTCACATCTGAGACAATGACACTGCTCTCACATATGAGACAATGACACTGCTCCCACATCTGAGACAATGACACTGCTACCACATCTGAGACAATGACACTGATCCCACATCCGAGACAATGACACTGCTCTCACATCTGAGACAATGACACTGCTCCCACATGTGAGACAATGACACTGCTCTCACATCTTAGACAATGACACTGCTCCCACATCTGAGACAATGACACTGCTCTCACATCTGAGACAATGACACTGCTCCCACATCTGAGACAATGACACTGCACCCACATCTGAGACAATGACACTGCTCTCACATCTGAGACAATGACACTGGTCCCACATCTGAGACAATGACACTGTTCTCACATCTGAGACAATTACACTGCTCTCACATCTGAGACAATGACACTGCCCCCACATCTGAGACAATGACACTGCTCCCACATCTGAGACAATGACACTGCTCCCACATCTGAGACAATGACACTGCTCTCAAATCTGAGACAATGACACTGCTCCCACATCTAAGACAATGACACTGCTCTCACATCTGAGACAAAGACACTGCTCTCACATCTGAGACAATGACACTGCTCCCACATCTGAGACAATGACACTGCTCTCACATCTGAGACAAAGACACTTCTCTCACATCTGAGACAATGACACTGACTGCTCTAACATCTGAGACAATGACACTGCTCCCACATCTGAGACAATAACACTACTCTCACATCTGAGACAATGACACTGTTCACACATCTGAGACAATGACACTGCTCTCACATCTGAGACAATGACACTGCTACCACATCTGAGACAATGACACTGCTCCCACATCTGAGACAATGACACTGCTCTCACATCTGAGACAATGACACTGCTCCCACATGTGAGACAATGACACTGCTCTCACATCTTAGACAATGACACTGCTCCCACATCTGAGACAATGACACTGCTCTCACATCTGAGACAATGACACTGCTCCCACATCTGAGACAATGACACTGCACCGACATCTGAGACAATGACACTGCTCCCACATCTGAGACAATGACACTGCTCTCACATCTGAGACAATGACACTGCTCCCACATCTGAAACAATGACACTGCTCCCACATCTGAGACAATGACACTGATCCCACATCTGAGACAATGACACTGCTCCCACATCTGATACAATAACACTACTCTCACATCTGAGACAATGACACTGCTCCCACATCTGAGACAATGACACTGCTCTCACATCTGAGACAATGACACTGCTACCACATCTGAGACAATGACACTGCTCTCACATCTGAGACAATGACACTGCTCTCACATCTGAGACAATGACACTACTCTCACATCTGAGACAATGACACTGCTCCCACATCTGAGACAATGACACTGCTCTCACATCTTAGACAATGACACTGCTCTCACATCTGAGACAATGACACTGCTCCCACATCTGAGACAATGACACTGCTACCACATCTGAGACAATGACACTGATCCCACATCTGAGACAATGACACTGCTCTCACATCTGAGACAATGACACTGCTCCCACATGTGAGACAATGACACTGCTCTCACATCTTAGACAATGACACTGCTCCCACATCTGAGACAATGACACTGCTCCCACATCTGAGACAATGACACTGCTCCCACATCTGAGACAATGACACTGCTCCCACATCTGATACAATAACACTACTCTCACATCTGAGACAATGACACTGCTCCCACATCTGAGACAATGACACTGCTCTCACATCTGAAACAATGACACTGCTCCCACATCTGAGACAATGACACTGCTACCACATCTGAGACAATGACACTGATCCCACATCTGAGACAATGACACTGCTCTCACATCTGAGACAATGACACTGCTCCCACATGTGAGACAATGACACTGCTCTCACATCTTAGACAATGACACTGCTCCCACATCTGAGACAATGACACTGCTCCCACATCTGAGACAATGACACTGCTCTCACATCTGAGACAATGACACTGCTGTCACATCTGAGACAATGACACTGCTCTCACATCTGAGACAATGACACTGCTCCCACATCTGAGACAATGACACTGATCCTACATCTGAGACAATGACACTGCTCTCACATCTGAGACAATGGCACTGCTCCCACATCTGAGACAATGACACTGCTCCCACATCTTAGACAATGACACTGCTCTCACATCTGAGACAATCACACTGTTCTCACATTTGAGACAATGACACTGCTCTCACATCTGCGACAATGACACTGCTCCCATATCTGAGACAATGACACTGCTCTCACATTTGAGACAGTGACACTGCTCCCACATCTGAGACAATGATACTGCTCTCACATCTGAAAAAATGACACTGCTCTCACATCTGAGACAATGACACTGCTCTAACATCTGAGACAATGACACTGCTCCTACATCTGAGACAATGACACTGCTCCCACATCTGAGACAATGACACTTCTCTCACATCTGAGACAATGACACTGCTCTCACATCTGAGACAATGACACTGCTCTCACATCTGAGACAATGACACTGCTCCCACATCTGAGACAATGACACTGCTCTCACATCTGAGACAATGACACTGCTCTCAAATGTGAGACAATGACACTGCTCTAACATCTGAGACAATTACACTGCTCTCACATCTGAGACACATGACACTGCTCTCACATCTGAGACAATGACACTGCTCCCACATCTGTGACAATGACACTGCTCCCACATCTGAGACAACGACACTGCTCTCATATCGGAGACAATGACACTGCTCTCACATCTGAGACAATGACACTGCTCCCACATCTGAGACAATGACACTGCTCCCACATCTGAGACAATGACACTGCTCTCACATCTGAGACAATGACACTGCTCTCACATCTGTGACAATGACACTGCTCTCACATCTGAGACAATGACACTGCTCCCACATCTGAGACAATGACACTGCTCTAACATGTGCGACAATGACACTGCTCCCACATCTGAGACAATGACATTGCTCCCACATCTGAAACAATGACACTTCTCTCACATCTGAGACAATGACACTGCTCCCACATCTGAGACAATGACACTTATCTCACATCTGAGACAATGACACTGCTCTCACACCTGAGACAATGACACTGCTCTCACATCTGAGACAATGACACTGCTACCACATCTGAGACAATGACACTGCTCCCACATCTGAGACAATGACACTGCTCTCACATCTGAGACAATGACACTGCTCCCACATCTGAGAAAATGACACTGCTCTCACATCTGGGACAATGACACTGCTCCCACATCTGAGACAATGACACTGCTCTCACATCTGAGACAATGACACTGCTCCCAAATCTGAGACAATTACACTGCTCTCACATCTGAGACAATGACACTGCTCTCATATCTGAGACAATGACACTGCTCTCACTTCTGAGACAATGACACTGCTCTCACATCTGAGACAATGACACTGCTCCCACATCTGAGACAATGACACTGCTCCCACATCTGAGACAATGACACTGCTCTCACATCTGAGACAATGACACTGCTGTCACATCTGAGACAATGTCACTGCTCTCACATCTGAGACAATGACACTGCTCCCACATCTGAGACAATGACACTGCTCTCACATCTGAGACAATGACACTGCTCCCACATCTGAGACAATGACACTGCTCCCACATCTGAGACAATGACACTGCTCTCACATCTGAGACAATGACACTGCTGTCACATCTGAGACAATGACACTGCTCTCACATCTGAGACAATGGCACTGCTCCCACATCTGAGACAATGACACTGCTCCCACATCTTAGACAATGACACTGCTCTCACATCTGCGACAATGACACTGCTCCCATATCTGAGACAATGACACTGCTCTCACATTTGAGACAATCACACTGTTCTCACATTTGAGACAATGACACTGCTCTCACATCTGCGACAATGACACTGCTCCCATATCTGAGACAATGACACTGCTCTCACATTTGAGACAGTGACACTGCTCCCACATCTGAGACAATGATACTGCTCTCACATCTGAAAAAATGACACTGCTCTCACATCTGAGACAATGACACTGCTCTAACATCTGAGACAATGACACTGCTCCTACATCTGAGACAATGACACTGCTCCCACATCTGAGACAATGACACTTCTCTCACATCTGAGACAATGACACTGCTCTCACATCTGAGACAATGACACTGCTCTCACATCTGAGACAATGACACTGCTCCCACATCTGAGACAATGACACTGCTCTCACATCTGAGACAATGACACTGCTCTCAAATGTGAGACAATGACACTGCTCTAAAATCTGAGACAATTACACTGCTCTCACATCTGAGACACATGACACTGCTCTCACAGCTGAGACAATGACACTGCTCTCACATCTGAGACAATGACACTGCTCCCACATCTGTGACAATGACACTGCTCCCACATCTGAGACAACGACACTGCTCTCATATCGGAGACAATGACACTGCTCTCACATCTGAGACAATGACACTGCTCCCACATCTGAGACAATGACACTGCTCCCACATCTGAGACAATGACACTGCTCTCACATCTGAGACAATGACACTGCTCTCACATCTGTGACAATGACACTGCTCTCACATCTGAGACAATGACACTGCTCCCACATCTGAGACAATGACACTGCTCTAACATGTGCGACAATGACACTGCTCCCACATCTGAGACAATGACATTGCTCCCACATCTGAAACAATGACACTTCTCTCACATCTGAGACAATGACACTGCTCTCACATCTGAGACAATGACACTGCTCTCACATCTGAGACAATGACACTGCTCCCACATCTGAGACAATGACACTGCTCTCACATCTGGGACAATGACACAGCTCTCAAATGTGAGACAATGACACTGCTCTAACATCTGAGACAATGACACTGCTCTCACATCTGAGACAATGACACTGCTCCCACATCTGAGACAATGACACTGCTCCCACATCTGAGACAATGACACTGCTCCCACATCTGAGACAATGACACTGCTCTCAAATCTGAGACAATGACACTGCTCCCACATCTAAGACAATGACACTGCTCTCACATCTGAGACAAAGACACAGCTCTCACATCTGAGACAAAGACACTGCTCCCACATCTGAGACAATGACACTGCTCTCACATCTGAGACAAAGACACTGCTCTCACATCTGAGACAATGACACTGCTCCCACATCTGAGACAATGACACTGCTCTCACATCTGAGACAATGACACTGTTCTCACATTCGAGACAATGACACTGCTCTCACATCTGAGAAAATTTCACTGCTCCCATATCTGAGACAATGACACTGCTCCCACATCTGAGACAATGACACTGCTCTCACAACTGAGACAATAACACTGCTCCCACATCTGAGACAATGACACTGCTCCCACATCTGAGACAATGACACTGCTCCCACATCTGAGACAATGACACTGCTCCCACATCTGAGACAATGACACTGCTCTCAAATCTGAGACAATGACACTGCTCCCACATCTAAGACAATGACACTGCTCTCACATCTGAGAAAATTTCACTGCTCCCATATCTGAGACAATGACACTGCTCCCACATCTGAGACAATGACACTGCTCTCACAACTGAGACAATAACACTGCTCCCACATCTGAGACAATGACACTGCTCCCACATCTGAGACAATGACACTGCTCCCACATCTGAGACAATGACACTGCTCCCACATCTGAGACAATGACACTGCTCTCAAATCTGAGACAATGACACTGCTCCCACATCTAAGACAATGACACTGCTCTCACATCTGAGACAAAGACACTGCTCTCACATCTGAGACAATGACACTGCTCCCACATCTGAGACAATGACACTGCTCTCACATCTGAGACAAAGACACTGCTCTCACATCTGAGACAATGACACTGCTCCCACATCTGAGACAATGACACTGCTCACACATCTGAGACAATGACACTGTTCTCACATTCGAGACAATGACACTGCTCTCACATCTGAGAAAATTTCACTGCTCCCATATCTGAGACAATGACACTGCTCCCACATCTGAGACAATGACACTGCTCTCACAACTGAGACAATAACACTGCTCCCACATCTGAGACAATGACACTGCTCCCACATATGAGACAATGACACTGCTCCCACATCTGAGACAATGACACTGCTCTCAAATCTGAGACAATGACACTGCTCCCACATCTAAGACAATGACACTGCTCTCACATCTGAGACAAAGACACTGCTCTCACATCTGAGACAATGACACTGCCCCCACATCTGAGACAATGACACTGCTCTCACATCTGAGACAAAGACACTGCTCTCACATCTGAGACAATGACACTGACTGTTCAAACATCTGAGACAATGACACTGCTCCCACATCTGATACAATAACACTACTCTCACATCTGAGACAATGACACTGCTCCCACATCTGAGACAATGACACTGCTACCACATCTGAGACAATGACACTGCTCTCACATCTGAGACAATGACACTGCTCTCACATCTGAGACAATGACACTACTCTCACATCTGAGACAATGACACTGCTCCCACATCTGAGACAATGACACTGCTCTCACATCTGAGACAATGACACTGCTCTCACATCTGAGACAATGACACTGCTCCCACATCTGAGACAATGACACTGCTACCACATCTGAGACAATGACACTGATCCCACATCTGAGACAATGACACTGCTCTCACATCTGAGACAATGACACTGCTCCCACATGTGAGACAATGACACTGCTCTCACATCTTAGACAATGACACTGCTCCCACATCTGAGACAATGACACTGCTCTCACATCTGAGACAATGACACTGCTCCCACATCTGAGACAATGACACTGCACCCACATCTGAGACAATGACACTGCTCTCACATCTGAGACAATGACACTGGTCCCACATCTGAGACAATGACACTGTTCTCACATCTGAGACAATTACACTGCTCTCACATCTGAGACAATGACACTGCCCCCACATCTGAGACAATGACACTGCTCCCACATCTGAGACAATGACACTGCTCCCACATCTGAGACAATGACACTGCTCTCAAATCTGAGACAATGACACTGCTCCCACATCTAAGACAATGACACTGCTCTCACATCTGAGACAAAGACACTGCTCTCACATCTGAGACAATGACACTGCTCCCACATCTGAGACAATGACACTGCTCTCACATCTGAGACAAAGACACTGCTCTCACATCTGAGACAATGACACTGACTGCTCTAACATCTGAGACAATGACACTGCTCCCACATCTGAGACAATAACACTACTCTCACATCTGAGACAATGACACTGTTCACACATCTGAGACAATGACACTGCTCTCACATCTGAGACAATGACACTGCTACCACATCTGAGACAATGACACTGCTCCCACATCTGAGACAATGACACTGCTCTCACATCTGAGACAATGACACTGCTCCCACATCTGAGACAATGACACTGCACCCATATCTGAGACAATGACACTGCTCCCACATCTGAGACAATGACACTGCTCTCACAACTGAGACAATAACACTGCTCCCACATCTGAGACAATGACACTGCTCCCACATCTGAGACAATGACACTGCTCTCAAATCTGAGACAATGACACTGCTCCCACATCTAAGACAATGACACTGCTCTCACATCTGACACAAAGACACTGCTCTCACATCTGAGACAATGACACTGCCCCCACATCTGAGACAATGACACTGCTCTCACATCTGAGACAAAGACACTGCTCTCACATCTGAGACAATGACACTGACTGCTCAAACATCTGAGACAATGACACTGCTCCCACATCTGAGACAATGACACTGCTCTCACATCTGAAACAATGACACTGCTCCCACATCTGAGACAATGACACTGCTCTCACATCTGAAACAATGACACTGCTCCCACATCTGAGACAATGACACTGCTACCACATCTGAGACAATGACACTGATCCCACATCTGAGACAATGACACTGCTCTCACATCTGAGACAATGACACTGCTCCCACATGTGAGACAATGACACTGCTCTCACATCTTAGACAATGACACTGCTCCCACATCTGAGACAATGACACTGCTCCCACATCTGAGACAATGACACTGCTCTCACATCTGAGACAATGACACTGCTGTCACATCTGAGACAATGACACTGCTCTCACATCTGAGACAATGACACTGCTCCCACATCTGAGACAATGACACTGATCCTACATCTGAGACAATGACACTGCTCTCACATCTGAGACAATGGCACTGCTCCCACATCTGAGACAATGACACTGCTCCCACATCTTAGACAATGACACTGCTCTCACATCTGAGACAATCACACTGTTCTCACATTTGAGACAATGACACTGCTCTCACATCTGCGACAATGACACTGCTCCCATATCTGAGACAATGACACTGCTCTCACATTTGAGACAGTGACACTGCTCCCACATCTGAGACAATGATACTGCTCTCACATCTGAAAAAATGACACTGCTCTCACATCTGAGACAATGACACTGCTCTAACATCTGAGACAATGACACTGCTCCTACATCTGAGACAATGACACTGCTCCCACATCTGAGACAATGACACTTCTCTCACATCTGAGACAATGACACTGCTCTCACATCTGAGACAATGACACTGCTCTCACATCTGAGACAATGACACTGCTCCCACATCTGAGACAATGACACTGCTCTCACATCTGAGACAATGACACTGCTCTCAAATGTGAGACAATGACACTGCTCTAACATCTGAGACAATTACACTGCTCTCACATCTGAGACACATGACACTGCTCTCACATCTGAGACAATGACACTGCTCCCACATCTGTGACAATGACACTGCTCCCACATCTGAGACAACGACACTGCTCTCATATCGGAGACAATGACACTGCTCTCACATCTGAGACAATGACACTGCTCCCACATCTGAGACAATGACACTGCTCTCACATCTGAGACAATGACACTGCTGTCACATCTGAGACAATGTCACTGCTCTCACATCTGAGACAATGACACTGCTCTCACATCTGAGACAATGACACTGCTCTCACATCTGTGACAATGACACTGCTCTCACATCTGAGACAATGACACTGCTCCCACATCTGAGACAATGACACTGCTCTAACATGTGCGACAATGACACTGCTCCCACATCTGAGACAATGACATTGCTCCCACATCTGAAACAATGACACTTCTCTCACATCTGAGACAATGACACTGCTCCCACATCTGAGACAATGACACTTATCTCACATCTGAGACAATGACACTGCTCTCACACCTGAGACAATGACACTGCTCTCACATCTGAGACAATGACACTGCTACCACATCTGAGACAATGACACTGCTCCCACATCTGAGACAATGACACTGCTCTCACATCTGAGACAATGACACTGCTCCCACATCTGAGAAAATGACACTGCTCTCACATCTGGGACAATGACACTGCTCCCACATCTGAGACAATGACACTGCTCTCACATCTGAGACAATGACACTGCTCCCAAATCTGAGACAATTACACTGCTCTCACATCTGAGACAATGACACTGCTCTCATATCTGAGACAATGACACTGCTCTCACTTCTGAGACAATGACACTGCTCTCACATCTGAGACAATGACACTGCTCCCACATCTGAGACAATGACACTGCTCCCACATCTGAGACAATGACACTGCTCTCACATCTGAGACAATGACACTGCTGTCACATCTGAGACAATGTCACTGCTCTCACATCTGAGACAATGACACTGCTCCCACATCTGAGACAATGACACTGCTCTCACATCTGAGACAATGACACTGCTCCCACATCTGAGACAATGACACTGCTCCCACATCTGAGACAATGACACTGCTCTCACATCTGAGACAATGACACTGCTGTCACATCTGAGACAATGACACTGCTCTCACATCTGAGACAATGGCACTGCTCCCACATCTGAGACAATGACACTGCTCCCACATCTTAGACAATGACACTGCTCTCACATCTGCGACAATGACACTGCTCCCATATCTGAGACAATGACACTGCTCTCACATTTGAGACAATCACACTGTTCTCACATTTGAGACAATGACACTGCTCTCACATCTGCGACAATGACACTGCTCCCATATCTGAGACAATGACACTGCTCTCACATTTGAGACAGTGACACTGCTCCCACATCTGAGACAATGATACTGCTCTCACATCTGAAAAAATGACACTGCTCTCACATCTGAGACAATGACACTGCTCTAACATCTGAGACAATGACACTGCTCCTACATCTGAGACAATGACACTGCTCCCACATCTGAGACAATGACACTTCTCTCACATCTGAGACAATGACACTGCTCTCACATCTGAGACAATGACACTGCTCTCACATCTGAGACAATGACACTGCTCCCACATCTGAGACAATGACACTGCTCTCACATCTGAGACAATGACACTGCTCTCAAATGTGAGACAATGACACTGCTCTAAAATCTGAGACAATTACACTGCTCTCACATCTGAGACACATGACACTGCTCTCACAGCTGAGACAATGACACTGCTCTCACATCTGAGACAATGACACTGCTCCCACATCTGTGACAATGACACTGCTCCCACATCTGAGACAACGACACTGCTCTCATATCGGAGACAATGACACTGCTCTCACATCTGAGACAATGACACTGCTCCCACATCTGAGACAATGACACTGCTCCCACATCTGAGACAATGACACTGCTCTCACATCTGAGACAATGACACTGCTCTCACATCTGTGACAATGACACTGCTCTCACATCTGAGACAATGACACTGCTCCCACATCTGAGACAATGACACTGCTCTAACATGTGCGACAATGACACTGCTCCCACATCTGAGACAATGACATTGCTCCCACATCTGAAACAATGACACTTCTCTCACATCTGAGACAATGACACTGCTCTCACATCTGAGACAATGACACTGCTCTCACATCTGAGACAATGACACTGCTCCCACATCTGAGACAATGACACTGCTCTCACATCTGGGACAATGACACAGCTCTCAAATGTGAGACAATGACACTGCTCTAACATCTGAGACAATGACACTGCTCTCACATCTGAGACAATGACACTGCTCCCACATCTGAGACAATGACACTGCTCCCACATCTGAGACAATGACACTGCTCCCACATCTGAGACAATGACACTGCTCTCAAATCTGAGACAATGACACTGCTCCCACATCTAAGACAATGACACTGCTCTCACATCTGAGACAAAGACACAGCTCTCACATCTGAGACAAAGACACTGCTCCCACATCTGAGACAATGACACTGCTCTCACATCTGAGACAAAGACACTGCTCTCACATCTGAGACAATGACACTGCTCCCACATCTGAGACAATGACACTGCTCTCACATCTGAGACAATGACACTGTTCTCACATTCGAGACAATGACACTGCTCTCACATCTGAGAAAATTTCACTGCTCCCATATCTGAGACAATGACACTGCTCCCACATCTGAGACAATGACACTGCTCTCACAACTGAGACAATAACACTGCTCCCACATCTGAGACAATGACACTGCTCCCACATCTGAGACAATGACACTGCTCCCACATCTGAGACAATGACACTGCTCCCACATCTGAGACAATGACACTGCTCTCAAATCTGAGACAATGACACTGCTCCCACATCTAAGACAATGACACTGCTCTCACATCTGAGAAAATTTCACTGCTCCCATATCTGAGACAATGACACTGCTCCCACATCTGAGACAATGACACTGCTCTCACAACTGAGACAATAACACTGCTCCCACATCTGAGACAATGACACTGCTCCCACATCTGAGACAATGACACTGCTCCCACATCTGAGACAATGACACTGCTCCCACATCTGAGACAATGACACTGCTCTCAAATCTGAGACAATGACACTGCTCCCACATCTAAGACAATGACACTGCTCTCACATCTGAGACAAAGACACTGCTCTCACATCTGAGACAATGACACTGCTCCCACATCTGAGACAATGACACTGCTCTCACATCTGAGACAAAGACACTGCTCTCACATCTGAGACAATGACACTGCTCCCACATCTGAGACAATGACACTGCTCACACATCTGAGACAATGACACTGTTCTCACATTCGAGACAATGACACTGCTCTCACATCTGAGAAAATTTCACTGCTCCCATATCTGAGACAATGACACTGCTCCCACATCTGAGACAATGACACTGCTCTCACAACTGAGACAATAACACTGCTCCCACATCTGAGACAATGACACTGCTCCCACATATGAGACAATGACACTGCTCCCACATCTGAGACAATGACACTGCTCTCAAATCTGAGACAATGACACTGCTCCCACATCTAAGACAATGACACTGCTCTCACATCTGAGACAAAGACACTGCTCTCACATCTGAGACAATGACACTGCCCCCACATCTGAGACAATGACACTGCTCTCACATCTGAGACAAAGACACTGCTCTCACATCTGAGACAATGACACTGACTGTTCAAACATCTGAGACAATGACACTGCTCCCACATCTGATACAATAACACTACTCTCACATCTGAGACAATGACACTGCTCCCACATCTGAGACAATGACACTGCTACCACATCTGAGACAATGACACTGCTCTCACATCTGAGACAATGACACTGCTCTCACATCTGAGACAATGACACTACTCTCACATCTGAGACAATGACACTGCTCCCACATCTGAGACAATGACACTGCTCTCACATCTGAGACAATGACACTGCTCTCACATCTGAGACAATGACACTGCTCCCACATCTGAGACAATGACACTGCTACCACATCTGAGACAATGACACTGATCCCACATCTGAGACAATGACACTGCTCTCACATCTGAGACAATGACACTGCTCCCACATGTGAGACAATGACACTGCTCTCACATCTTAGACAATGACACTGCTCCCACATCTGAGACAATGACACTGCTCTCACATCTGAGACAATGACACTGCTCCCACATCTGAGACAATGACACTGCACCCACATCTGAGACAATGACACTGCTCTCACATCTGAGACAATGACACTGGTCCCACATCTGAGACAATGACACTGTTCTCACATCTGAGACAATTACACTGCTCTCACATCTGAGACAATGACACTGCCCCCACATCTGAGACAATGACACTGCTCCCACATCTGAGACAATGACACTGCTCCCACATCTGAGACAATGACACTGCTCTCAAATCTGAGACAATGACACTGCTCCCACATCTAAGACAATGACACTGCTCTCACATCTGAGACAAAGACACTGCTCTCACATCTGAGACAATGACACTGCTCCCACATCTGAGACAATGACACTGCTCTCACATCTGAGACAAAGACACTGCTCTCACATCTGAGACAATGACACTGACTGCTCTAACATCTGAGACAATGACACTGCTCCCACATCTGAGACAATAACACTACTCTCACATCTGAGACAATGACACTGTTCACACATCTGAGACAATGACACTGCTCTCACATCTGAGACAATGACACTGCTACCACATCTGAGACAATGACACTGCTCCCACATCTGAGACAATGACACTGCTCTCACATCTGAGACAATGACACTGCTCCCACATCTGAGACAATGACACTGCACCCATATCTGAGACAATGACACTGCTCCCACATCTGAGACAATGACACTGCTCTCACAACTGAGACAATAACACTGCTCCCACATCTGAGACAATGACACTGCTCCCACATCTGAGACAATGACACTGCTCTCAAATCTGAGACAATGACACTGCTCCCACATCTAAGACAATGACACTGCTCTCACATCTGACACAAAGACACTGCTCTCACATCTGAGACAATGACACTGCCCCCACATCTGAGACAATGACACTGCTCTCACATCTGAGACAAAGACACTGCTCTCACATCTGAGACAATGACACTGACTGCTCAAACATCTGAGACAATGACACTGCTCCCACATCTGATACAATAACACTACTCTCACATCTGAGACAATGACACTGCTCCCACATCTGAGACAATGACACTGCTACCACATCTGAGACAATGACACTGCTCTCACATCTGAGACAATGACACTGCTCTCACATCTGAGACAATGACACTACTCTCACATCTGAGACAATGACACTGCTCCCACATCTGAGACAATGACACTGCTCTCACATCTGAGACAATGACACTGCTCTCACATCTGAGACAATGACACTGCTACCACATCTGAGACAATGACACTGATCCCACATCTGAGACAATGACACTGCTCTCACATCTGAGACAATGACACTGCTCCCACATGTGAGACAATGACACTGCTCTCACATCTTAGACAATGACACTGCTCCCACATCTGAGACAATGACACTGCTCTCACATCTGAGACAATGACACTGCTCCCACATCTGAGACAATGACACTGCACCCACATCTGAGACAATGACACTGCTCTCACATCTGAGACAATGACACTGGTCCCACATCTGAGACAATGACACTGTTCTCACATCTGAGACAATTACACTGCTCTCACATCTGAGACAATGACACTGCCCCCACATCTGAGACAATGACACTGCTCCCACATCTGAGACAATGACACTGCTCCCACATCTGAGACAATGACACTGCTCTCAAATCTGAGACAATGACACTGCTCCCACATCTAAGACAATGACACTGCTCTCACATCTGAGACAAAGACACTGCTCTCACATCTGAGACAATGACACTGCTCCCACATCTGAGACAATGACACTGCTCTCACATCTGAGACAAAGACACTGCTCTCACATCTGAGACAATGACACTGACTGCTCTAACATCTGAGACAATGACACTGCTCCCACATCTGAGACAATAACACTACTCTCACATCTGAGACAATGACACTGTTCACACATCTGAGACAATGACACTGCTCTCACATCTGAGACAATGACACTGCTACCACATCTGAGACAATGACACTGCTCCCACATCTGAGACAATGACACTGCTCTCACATCTGAGACAATGACACTGCTCCCACATGTGAGACAATGACACTGCTCTCACATCTTAGACAATGACACTGCTCCCACATCTGAGACAATGACACTGCTCTCACATCTGAGACAATGACACTGCTCCCACATCTGAGACAATGACACTGCACCCATATCTGAGACAATGACACTGCTCCCACATCTGAGACAATGACACTGCTCTCACATCTGAGACAATGACACTGCTCCCACATCTGAAACAATGACACTGCTCCCACATCTGAGACAATGACACTGCTCCCACATCTGAGACAATGACACTGCTCCCACATCTGATACAATAACACTACTCTCACATCTGAGACAATGACACTGCTCCCACATCTGAGATAATGACACTGCTCTCACATCTGAGACAATGACACTGCTACCACATCTGAGACAATGACACTGCTCTCACATCTGAGACAATGACACTGCTCTCACATCTGAGACAATGACACTACTCTCACATCTGAGACAATGACACTGCTCCCACATCTGAGACAATGACACTGCTCTCACATCTTAGACAATGACACTGCTCTCACATCTGAGACAATGACACTGCTCCCACATCTGAGACAATGACACTGCTACCACATCTGAGACAATGACACTGATCCCACATCTGAGACAATGACACTGCTCTCACATCTGAGACAATGACACTGCTCCCACATGTGAGACAATGACACTGCTCTCACATCTTAGACAATGACACTGCTCCCACATCTGAGACAATGACACTGCTCCCACATCTGAGACAATGACACTGCTCCCACATCTGAGACAATGACACTGCTCCCACATCTGATACAATAACACTACTCTCACATCTGAGACAATGACACTGCTCCCACATCTGAGACAATGACACTGCTCTTACATCTGAGACAATGACACTGCTCCCACATCTGAGACAATGACACTGCTACCACATCTGAGACAATGACACTGATCCCACATCTGAGACAATGACACTGCTCTCACATCTGAGACAATGACACTGCTCCCACATGTGAGACAATGACACTGCTCTCACATCTTAGACAATGACACTGCTCCCACATCTGAGACAATGACACTGCTCCCACATCTGAGACAATGACACTGCTCTCACATCTGAGATAATGACACTGCTGTCACATCTGAGACAATGACACTGCTCTCACATCTGAGACAATGACACTGCTCCCACATCTGAGACAATGACACTGATCCTACATCTGAGACAATGACACTGCTCTCACATCTGAGACAATGGCACTGCTCCCACATCTGAGACAATGACACTGCTCCCACATCTTAGACAATGACACTGCTCTCACATCTGAGACAATCACACTGTTCTCACATTTGAGACAATGACACTGCTCTCACATCTGCGACAATGACACTGCTCCCATATCTGAGACAATAACACTGCTCTCACATTTGAGACAGTGACACTGCTCCCACATCTGAGACAATGATACTGCTCTCACATCTGAAAAAATGACACTGCTCTCACATCTGAGACAATGACACTGCTCTAACATCTGAGACAATGACACTGCTCCTACATCTGAGACAATGACACTGCTCCCACATCTGAGACAATGACACTTCTCTCACATCTGAGACAATGACACTGCTCTCACATCTGAGACAATGACACTGCTCTCACATCTGAGACGATGACACTGCTCTCAAATGTGAGACAATGACACTGCTCTCAAATGTGAGACAATGACACTGCTCTAACATCTGAGACAATTACACTGCTCTCACATCTGAGACACATGACACTGCTCTCACAGCTGAGACAATGACACTGCTCTCACATCTGAGATAATGACACTGCTCCCACATCTGTGACAATGACACTGCTCCCACATCTGAGACAACGACACTGCTCTCATATCGGAGACAATGACACTGCTCTCACATCTGAGACAATGACACTGCTCCCACATCTGAGACAATGACACTGCTCCCACATCTGAGACAATGACACTGCTCTCACATCTGAGACAATAACACTGCTCTCACATCTGTGACAATGACACTGCTCTCACATCTGAGACAATGACACTGCTCCCACATCTGAGACAATGACACTGCTCTAACATGTGCGACAATGACACTGCTCCCACATCTGAGACAATGACATTGCTCCCACATCTGAAACAATGACACTTCTCTCACATCTGAGACAATGACACTGCTCTCACATCTGAGACAATGACACTGCTCTCACATCTGAGACAATGACACTGCTCCCACATCTGAGACAATGACACTGCTCTCACATCTGGGACAATGACACAGCTATCAAATGTGAGACAATGACACTGCTCTAACATCTGAGACAATGACACTGCTCTCACATCTGAGACAATGACACTGCTCCCACATCTGAGACAATGACACTGCTCCCACATCTGAGACAATGACACTGCTCCCACATCTGAGACAATGACACTGCTCTCAAATCTGAGACAATGACACTGCTCCCACATCTAAGACAATGACACTGCTCTCACATCTGAGACAAAGACACTGCTCTCACATCTGAGACAATGACACTGCTCCCACATCTGAGACAATGACACTGCTCTCACATCTGAGACAATGACACTGTTCTCACATTCGAGACAATGACACTGCTCTCACATCTGAGAAAATTTCACTGCTCCCATATCTGAGACAATGACACTGATCCCACATCTGAGACAATGACACTGCTCTCACAACTGAGACAATAACACTGCTCCCACATCTGAGACAATGACACTGCTCCCACATCTGAGACAATGACACTGCTCTCAAATCTGAGACAATGACACTGCTCCCACATCTAAGACAATGACACTGCTCTCACATCTGAGAAAATTTCACTGCTCCCATATCTGAGACAATGACACTGCTCCCACATCTGAGACAATGACACTGCTCCCACATCTGAGACAATGACACTGCTCTCAAATCTGAGACAATGACACTGCTCCCACATCTAAGACAATGACACTGCTCTCACATCTGAGACAAAGACACTGCTCTCACATCTGAGACAATGACACTGCTCCCACATCTGAGACAATGACACTGCTCTCACATCTGAGACAAAGACACTGCTCTCACATCTGAGACAATGACACTGCTCCCACATCTGAGACAATGACACTGCTCTCACATCTGAGACAATGACACTGTTCTCACATTCGAGACAATGACACTGCTCTCACATCTGAGAAAATTTCACTGCTCCCATATCTGAGACAATGACACTGCTCCCACATCTGAGACAATGACACTGCTCCCACATCTGAGACAATGACACTGCTCTCAAATCTGAGACAATGACACTGCTCCCACATCTAAGACAATGACACTGCTCTCACATCTGAGACAAAGACACTGCTCTCACATCTGAGACAATGACACTGCTCTCACAACTGAGACAATAACACTGCTCCCACATCTGAGACAATGACACTGCTCCCACATCTGAGACAATGACACTTCTCTCACATCTGAGACAATGACACTGCTCCCACATCTGAGACAATGACACTGCACCCACATCTGAGACAATGACACTGCTCCCACATCTGAGACAATGACACTGCTCTCACATCTGAGACAATGACACTGCTCCCACATCTGAAACAATGACACTGCTCCCACATCTGAGACAATGACACTGCTCCCACATCTGAGACAATGACACTGCTCCCACATCTGATACAATAACACTACTCTCACATCTGAGACAATGACACTGCTCCCACATCTGAGATAATGACACTGCTCTCACATCTGAGACAATGACACTGCTACCACATCTGAGACAATGACACTGCTCTCACATCTGAGACAATGACACTGCTCTCACATCTGAGATAATGACACTACTCTCACATCTGAGACAATGACACTGCTCCCACATCTGAGACAATGACACTGCTCTCACATCTTAGACAATGACACTGCTCTCACATCTGAGACAATGACACTGCTCCCACATCTGAGACAATGACACTGCTACCACATCTGAGACAATGACACTGATCCCACATCTGAGACAATGACACTGCTCTCACATCTGAGACAATGACACTGCTCCCACATGTGAGACAATGACACTGCTCTCACATCTTAGACAATGACACTGCTCCCCCATCTGAGACAATGACACTGCTCCCACATCTGAGACAATGACACTGCTCCCACATCTGAGACAATGACACTGCTCCCACATCTGATACAATAACACTACTCTCACATCTGAGACAATGACACTGCTCCCACATCTGAGACAATGACACTGCTCTCACATCTGAGACAATGACACTGCTCCCACATCTGAGACAATGACACTGCTACCACATCTGAGACAATGACACTGATCCCACATCTGAGACAATGACACTGCTCTCACATCTGAGACAATGACACTGCTCCCACATGTGAGACAATGACACTGCTCTCACATCTTAGACAATGACACTGCTCCCACATCTGAGACAATGACACTGCTCCCACATCTGAGACAATGACACTGCTCTCACATCTGAGACAATGACACTGCTGTCACATCTGAGACAATGACACTGCTCTCACATCTGAGACAATGACACTGCTCCCACATCTGAGACAATGACACTGATCCTACATCTGAGACAATGACACTGCTCTCACATCTGAGACAATGGCACTGCTCCCACATCTGAGACAATGACACTGCTCCCACATCTTAGACAATGACACTGCTCTCACATCTGAGACAATCACACTGTTCTCACATTTGAGACAATGACACTGCTCTCACATCTGCGACAATGACACTGCTCCCATATCTGAGACAATGACACTGCTCTCACATTTGAGACAGTGACACTGCTCCCACATCTGAGACAATGATACTGCTCTCACATCTGAAAAAATGACACTGCTCTCACATCTGAGACAATGACACTGCTCTAACATCTGAGACAATGACACTGCTCCTACATCTGAGACAATGACACTGCTCCCACATCTGAGACAATGACACTTCTCTCACATCTGAGACAATGACACTGCTCTCACATCTGAGACAATGACACTGCTCTCACATCTGAGACAATGACACTGCTCTCAAATGTGAGACAATGACACTGCTCTCAAATGTGAGACAATGACACTGCTCTAACATCTGAGACAATTACACTGCTCTCACATCTGAGACACATGACACTGCTCTCACAGCTGAGACAATGACACTGCTCTCACATCTGAGACAATGACACTGCTCCCACATCTGTGACAATGACACTGCTCCCACATCTGAGACAACGACACTGCTCTCATATCGGAGACAATGACACTGCTCTCACATCTGAGACAATGACACTGCTCCCACATCTGAGACAATGACACTGCTCCCACATCTGAGACAATGACACTGCTCTCACATCTGAGACAATGACACTGCTCTCACATCTGTGACAATGACACTGCTCTCACATCTGAGACAATGACACTGCTCCCACATCTGAGACAATGACACTGCTCTAACATGTGCGACAATGACACTGCTCCCACATCTGAGACAATGACATTGCTCCCACATCTGAAACAATGACACTTCTCTCACATCTGAGACAATGACACTGCTCTCACATCTGAGAAATGACACTGCTCTCACATCTGAGACAATGACACTGCTCCCACATCTGAGACAATGACACTGCTCTCACATCTGGGACAATGACACAGCTCTCAAATGTGAGACAATGACACTGCTCTAACATCTGAGACAATGACACTGCTCTCACATCTGAGACAATGACACTGCTCCCACATCTGAGACAATGACACTGCTCCCACATCTGAGACAATGACACTGCTCCCACATCTGAGACAATGACACTGCTCTCTAATCTGAGACAATGACACTGCTCCCACATCTAAGACAATGACACTGCTCTCACATCTGAGACAAAGACACTGCTCTCACATCTGAGACAAAGACACTGCTCCCACATCTGAGACAATGACACTGCTCTCACATCTGAGACAAAGACACTGCTCTCACATCTGAGACAATGACACTGCTCCCATATCTGAGACAATGACACTGCTCTCACATCTGAGACAATGACACTGTTCTCACATTCGAGACAATGACACTGCTCTCACATCTGAGAAAATTTCACTGCTCCCATATCTGAGACAATGACACTGATCCCACATCTGAGACAATGACACTGCTCTCACAACTGAGACAATAACACTGCTCCCACATCTGAGACAATGACACTGCTCCCACATCTGAGACAATGACACTGCTCCCACATCTGAGACAATGACACTGCTCCCACATCTGAGACAATGACACTGCTCTCAAATGTGAGACAATGACACTGCTCCCACATCTAAGACAATGACACTGCTCTCACATCTGAGAAAATTTCACTGCTCCCATATCTGAGACAATGACACTGCTCCCACATCTGAGACAATGACACTGCTCTCACAACTGAGACAATAACACTGCTCCCACATCTGAGACAATGACACTGCTCCCACATCTGAGACAATGACACTGCTCCCACATCT
Organism: Eledone cirrhosa; assembly: GCA_964016885.1. NCBI lineage: Eukaryota > Metazoa > Mollusca > Cephalopoda > Octopoda > Eledonidae > Eledone > Eledone cirrhosa. The sequence continues at coordinate 436,380,764 of OZ024740.1, read as the reverse complement.
GAGACAATGACACTGCTCCCACATCTGAGACAATGACACTGCTCTCAAATCTGAGACAATGACACTGCTCCCACATCTAAGACAATGACACTGCTCTCACATCTGAGACAAAGACACTGCTCTCACATCTGAGACAATGACACTGCTCCCACATCTGAGACAATGACACTGCTCTCACATCTGAGACAAAGACACTGCTCTCACATCTGAGACAATGACACTGCTCCCACATCTGAGACAATGACACTGCTCTCACATCTGAGACAATGACACTGTTCTCACATTCGAGACAATGACACTGCTCTCACATCTGAGAAAATTTCACTGCTCCCATATCTGAGACAATGACACTGCTCCCACATCTGAGACAATGACACTGCTCTCACAACTGAGACAATAACACTGCTCCCACATCTGAGACAATGACACTGCTCCCACATCTGAGACAATGACACTGCTCCCACATCTGAGACAATGACACTGCTCTCACATCTGAGACAATGACACTGCCCCCACATCTGAGACAATGACACTGCTCTCACATCTGAGACAAAGACACTGCTCTCACATCTGAGACAATGACACTGACTGCTCAAACATCTGAGACAATGACACTGCTCCCACATCTGATACAATAACACTACTCTCACATCTGAGACAATGACACTGCTCCCACATCTGATACAATAACACTGCTCTCACATCTGAGACAATGACACTGCTACCACATCTGGGGACAATGACACTGCTCTCACATCTGAGACAATGACACTGCTCTCACATCTGAGACAATGACACTACTCTCACATCTGAGATAATGACACTGCTCCCACATCTGAGACAATGACACTGCTCTCACATCTGAGACAATGACACTGCTCTCACATCTGAGACAATGACACTGCTCCCACATCTGAGACAATGACACTGCTACCACATCTGAGACAATGACACTGATCCCACATCTGAGACAATGACACTGCTCTCACATCTGAGACAATGACACTGCTCCCACATGTGAGACAATGACACTGCTCTCACATCTTAGACAATGACACTGCTCCCACATCTGAGACAATGACACTGCTCTCACATCTGAGACAATGACACTGCTCCCACATCTGAGACAATGACACTGCACCCACATCTGAGACAATGACACTGCTCTCACATCTGAGACAATGACACTGGTCCCACATCTGAGACAATGACACTGTTCTCACATCTGAGACAATTACACTGCTCTCACATCTGAGACAATGACACTGCCCCCACATCTGAGACAATGACACTGCTCCCACATCTGAGACAATGACACTGCTCCCACATCTGAGACAATGACACTGCTCTCAAATCTGAGACAATGACACTGCTCCCACATCTAGGACAATGACACTGCTCTCACATCTGAGACAAAGACACTGCTCTCACATCTGAGACAATGACACTGCTCCCACATCTGAGACAATGACACTGCTCTCACATCTGAGACAAAGACACTGCTCTCACATCTGAGACAATGACACTGACTGCTCTAACATCTGAGACAATGACACTGCTCCCACATCTGAGACAATAACACTACTCTCACATCTGAGACAATGACACTGTTCACACATCTGAGACAATGACACTGCTCTCACATCTGAGACAATGACACTGCTACCACATCTGAGACAATGACACTGCTCCCACATCTGAGACAATGACACTGCTCTCACATCTGAGACAATGACACTGCTCCCACATGTGAGACAATGACACTGCTCTCACATCTTAGACAATGACACTGCTCCCACATCTGAGACAATGACACTGCTCTCACATCTGAGACAATGACACTGCTCCCACATATGAGACAATGACACTGCACCCACATCTGAGACAATGACACTGCTCCCACATCTGAGACAATGACACTGCTCTCACATCTGAGACAATGACACTGCTCCCACATCTGAGACAATGACACTGCTCCCACATCTGAGACAATGACACTGCTCCCACATCTGAGACAATGACACTGCTCCCACATCTGATACAATAACACTACTCTCACATCTGAGACAATGACACTGCTCTCACATCTGAGACAATGACACTGCTCTCACATCTGAGACAATGACACTACTCTCACATCTGAGACAATGACACTGCTCCCACATCTGAGACAATGACACTGCTCTCACATCTTAGACAATGACACTGCTCTCACATCTGAGACAATGACACTGCTCCCACATCTGAGACAATGACACTGCTACCACATCTGAGACAATGACACTGATCCCACATCTGAGACAATGACACTGCTCTCACATCTGAGACAATGACACTGCTCCCACATGTGAGACAATGACACTGCTCTCACATCTTAGACAATGACACTGCTCCCACATCTGAGACAATGACACTGCTCTCACATCTGAGACAATGACACTGCTCCCACATCTGAGACAATGACACTGCACCCACATCTGAGACAATGACACTGCTCTCACATCTGAGACAATGACACTGCTCCCACATCTGAGACAATGACACTGTTCTCACATCTGAGACAATTACACTGCTCTCACATCTGAGACAATGACACTGCTCCCACATCTGTGACAATGACACCGCTCCCACATCTGTGACAATGACACTGCTCCCACATCTGAGACAATGACACTGCTCTCACATCTTAGACAATGACACTGCTCCCACATCTGAGACAATGACACTGCTCTCACATCTGAGACAATGACACTGCCCCACATCTGAGACAATGACACTGCACCCACATCTGAGACAATGACACTGCTCCGACATCTGAGACAATGACACTGCTCTCACATCTGAGACAATGACACTGCTCCCACATCTGAGACAATGACACTGCTCCCACATCTGAGACAATGACACTGCTCCCACATCTGAGACAATGACACTGCTCCCACATCTGATACAATAACACTACTCTCACATCTGAGACAATGTCACTGCTCCCACATCTGAGACAATGACACTGCTCTCACATCTGAGACAATGACACTGCTACCACATCTGAGACAATGACACTGCTCTCACATCTGAGACAATGACACTACTCTCACATCTGAGACAATGACACTGCTCCCACATCTGAGACAATGACAATGCTCTCACATCTTAGACAATGACACTGCTCTCACATCTGAAGCAATGACACTGCTCCCACATCTGAGACAATGACACTGCTACCACATCTGAGACAATGACACTGATCCCACATCTGAGACAATGACACTGCTCTCACATCTGAGACAATGACACTGCTCCCACATGTGAGACAATGACACTGCTCTCACATCTTAGACAATGACACTGCTCCCACATCTGAGACAATGACACTGCTCTCACATCTGAGACAATGACACTGCTCCCACATCTGAGACAATGACACTGCACCCACATCTGAGACAATGACACTGCTCTCACATCTGAGACAATGACACTGCTCCCACATCTGAGACAATGACACTGTTCTCACATCTGAGACAATTACACTGCTCTCACATCTGAGACAATGACACTGCTCTCACATCTGAGACAATGACACCGCTCCCACATCTGTGACAATGACACTGCTCCCACATCTGAGACAATGACACTGCTCTCACATCTGAGACAATGACACTGCTCCCACATCTGTGACGAAGACACTGCTCTCACAACTGAGACAATAACACTGCTCCCACATCTGAGACAATGACACTGCTCCCACATCTGAGACAATGACACTGCTCTCACATCTGAGACAATGACACTGCTCCCACATCTGAGACAATGACACTGCACCCACATCTGAGACAATGACACTGCTCTCACATCTGAGACAATGACACTGCTCCCACATCTGAGACAATGACACTGTTCTCACATCTGAGACAGTTACACTGCTCTCACATCTGAGACAATGACACTGCTCTCACATCTGAGACAATGACACCGCTCCCACATCTGTGACAATGACACTGCTCCCACATCTGAGACAATGACACTGCTCTCATATCTGAGACAATGACACTGCTCCCACATCTGTGACGATGACACTGCTCTCACAACTGAGACAATAACACTGCTCCCACATCTGAGACAATGACACTGCTCCCACATCTGAGACAATGACACTGCTCTCACATCTGAGACAATGACACTGCTCCCACATCTGTGACGATGACACTGCTCTCACAACTGAGACAATAACACTGCTCCCACATCTGAGACAATGACACTGCTCCCACATCTGAGACAATGACACTGCTCTCAAATCTGAGACAATGACACTGCTCCCACATCTAAGACAATGACACTGCTCTCACATCTGAGACAAAGACACTGCTCTCACATCTGAGACAATGACACTGCTCCCACATCTGAGACAATGACGCTGCTCTCACATCTGAGACAAAGACACTGCTCTCACATCTGAGACAATGACACTGACTGCTCTAACATCTGAGACAATGACACTGCTCCCACATCTGAGACAATAACACTACTCTCACATCTGAGACAATGACACTGCTCACACATCTGAGACAATGACACTGCTCTCACATCTGAGACAATGACACTGCTACCACATCTTATACAATGACACTGCTCCAACATCTGAGACAATGACACTGCTCTCACATCTGAGACAATGACACTGCTCCCACATGTGAGACAATGACACTGCTCTCACATCTTAGACAATGACACTGCTCCCACATCTGAGACAATGACACTGCTCTCACATCTGAGACAATGACACTGCTCCCACATCTGAGACAATGACACTGCACCCACATCTGAGACGATGACACTGCTCCCACATCTGAGACAATGACACTGCTCTCACATCTGAGACAATGACACTGCTCCCACATCTGAGACAATGACACTGCTCTCACATCTGAGACAATGACACTGCTCTCACATCTGAGACAATGACACTGCTCTCACATCTGAGACAATGACACCGCTCCCACATCTGTGACAATGACACTGCTCCCACATCTGAGACAATGACACTGCTCTCACATCTGAGACAATGACACTGCTCCCACATCTGTGACGATGACACTGCTCTCACAACTGAGACAATAACACTGCTCCCACATCTGAGACAATGACACTGCTCCCACATCTGAGACAATGACACTGCTCCCACATCTGAGACAATGACACTGCCCTCAAATCTGAGACAATGACACTGCTTCCACATCTAAGACAATGACACTGCTCTCACATCTGAGACAAAGACACTGCTCTCACATCTGAGACAATGACACTGCTCCCACATCTGAGACAATGACACTGCTCCCACATCTGAGACAATGACACTGCTCCCACATCTGAGACAATGACACTGCTCTCACATCTGAGACAATGACACTGACTGCTCTAACATGTGAGACAATGACACTGCTCCCACATCTGAGACAATGACATTGCTCCCACATCTGAGACAATGACACTTCTCTCACATCTGAGACAATGACACTGCTCTCACATCTGATACAATGACACTGCTCTCACATCTGAGACAATGACACTGCTCTCACATCTGAGACAATGACACTGCTCTCACATCTGAGACAATGACACTGCTCCCACATCTGAGACAATGACACTGCTCTCACATCTGGGACAATGACACTGCTCTCAAATGTGAGACAATGACACTGCTCTAACATCTGAGACAATGACACTGCTCTCACATCTGAGACAATGAGACTGCTCCCACATCTGAGACAATGACACTGCTCCCACATCTGAGACAATGACACTGCTCCCACATCTAAGACAATGACACTGATCTCACATCTGAGACAAAGACACTGCTCCCACATCTAAGACAATGACACTGCTCTCACATCTGAGACAATGACACTGACTGCTCTAACATGTGAGACAATGACACTGCTCCCACATCTGAGACAATGACATTGCTACCACATCTGAGACAATGACACTTCTCTCACATCTGAGACAATGACACTGCTCCCACATCTGAGAATAATGACACTGCTCCTATATCTGAGACAATGACACTGCTCCCACATCTGAGACAATGACACTGCTCCTACATCTGAGACTATGACACTGCTCTCACATCTGAGATAATGACACTGCTCTCAAATCTGAGACAATGACACTGCTCTCACATCTGAGACAATGACACTGCTCTCACATCTGAGACAATGACACTGCTCCCACATCTGAGACAATGTCACTGCTCCCACATCTGAGACAATGACACTGCTCTCACATCTGAGACAATGACACTGCTCCCACATCTGAGACAATGACACTGCTCTCAAATGTGAGACAATGACACTGCTCTAACATCTGCGACAATGACACTGCTCTCATATTTGAGACAATCACGCTGCTCTCACATCATAGACAATGACACAGCTACCACATCTGAGACAATGTCACTGCTCCCACATCTGAGACAATGACACTGCTCTCACATCTGAGACAATGACACTGCTCCCACATCTGAGACAATGACACTGCTCCTACATCTGAGACAATGACACTGCTCTCACATCTGAGATAATGACACTGCTCTCAAATCTGAGAGAATGACACTGCTCTCACATCTGAGACAATGACACTGCTCTCACATCTGAGACAATGACACTGCTCTCACATCTGAGACAATGACATTGCTCCCACATCTGAGACAATGACACTGCTCTCAAATCTGAGACAATGACACTGCTCTAACATCTGAGACAATGACACTGCTCTCATATCTGAGACAATGACACTGCTCCCACATCTGCGACAATGATACTGCTCTCATATCTGAGACAATGACACTGATCTCACATCTGAGACAATGACACTGCTCACACATCTGAGACAATGACACTTATCTCACATCTGAGACAATGACACTGCTCTCACACCTGAGACAATGACACTGCTCTCACACCTGAGACAATGACACTGCTCTCACATCTGAGACAATGACAATGCTCCCACATCTGAGACAATGACACTGCTCTCACATCTGAGACAATGACACTGCTCCCACATCTGAGACAATGACACTGCTCTCACATCTGAGACAATGACACTGCTCCCACATCTGAGACAATGACACTGCTCTCACGTCTGAGACAATGACACAGCTCTAACATCTGAGACAATGACACTGCTCCCACATTTGAGACAATGACACTGCCCCCACATCTGAGACAATGACACTGCTCTCACATCTGAGACAATGACACTGCTCCCACACCTGAGACAATGACACTGCTCTCACAACTGAGACAATGACACTGCTCCCATATCTGAGACAATGACACTGCTCTCACATCTGAGACAATGACACTGTTCTCACATCTGAGACTATGACACTGCTCCCACATCTGAGACAATGACACTGCTCCCACATCTGAGACAATGACACTGCTCTCACATCTGAGACAATGACACTGCTCCCACATCTGAGACAATGACACTTCTCTCACATCTGAGACAATGACACTGCTCTCACATCTGAGACAATGACACTGCTCTCACATCTGAGACAATGACACTGCTACCATATCTGAGACAATGACACTGCTCCCACATCTGAGACAATGACACTGCTCTCACATCTGAGACAATGACACTGCTCTCACATCTGAGACAATGACACTGCTCCCACATCTGAGACAATGACACTGCTCTCAAATGTGAGACAATGACACTGCTCTAACATCTGCGACAATGACACTGCTCTCATATTTGAGACAATCACGCTGCTCTCACATCATAGACAATGACACAGCTACCACATCTGAGACAATGACACTGCTCCCACATCTGAGACAATGACACTGCTCTCACATCTGAAACAATGACACTGCTCCCACATCTGAGACAATGACACTGCTCCTACATCTGAGACAATGACACTGCTCTCACATCTGAGATAATGACACTGCTCTCAAATCTGAGAGAATGACACGGCTCTCACATCTGAGACAATGACACTGCTCTCACATCTGAGACAATGACACTGCTCTCACATCTGAGACAATGACATTGCTCCCACATCTGAGACAATGACACTGCTCTCAAATCTGAGACAATGACACTGCTCTAACATCTGAGACAATGACACTGCTCTCATATCTGAGACAATGACACTGCTCCCACATCTGCGACAATGATACTGCTCTCATATCTGAGACAATGACACTGATCTCACATCTGAGACAATGACACTGCTCACACATCTGAGACAATGACACTTATCTCACATCTGAGACAATGACACTGCTCTCACACCTGAGACAATGACACTGCTCTCACACCTGAGACAATGACACTGCTCTCACATCTGAGACAATGGCACTGCTCCCACATCTGAGACAATGACACAGCTCTAACATCTGAGACAATGACACTGCTCCCACATTTGAGACAATGACACTGCCCCCACATCTGAGACAATGACACTGCTCTCACATCTAAGACAATGACACTGCTCCCACACCTGAGACAATGACACTGCTCTCACAACTGAGACAATGACACTGCTCTCACATCTGAAACAATGACACTGCTCCTACATCTGAGACAATGACACTGCTCTCACATCAGAGACAATGACACTGCTCTCACATCTGAGACAATGACACTGCTCCCACATCTGAGACAATGTCACTGCTCCTACATCTGAGACAATGACACTGCTCTCACATCTGAGACAATGACACTGCTCTCACATCTGAGACAATGACACTGCTCTCAGATCTGAGGAAATGACACTGCTCCCACATCTGAGACTATGACACTGCTCCCACATCTGAGACAATGACACTGCTCTCACATCAGAGACAATGACACTGCTCTCACAGTTGAGACAATGACACTGCTCCCACATCTGAGACAATGACACTGCTCCTACATCTGAGACAATGACACTACTCTCACATCTGAGACAATGACACTGCTCCTACATCTGAGACAATGACACTGCTCTCACATCTGAGATAATGACACTGCTCTCACATCTGAGACAATCACACTGTTCTCACATTTGAGACAATGACACTGCTCTCACATCTGAGACAATGACACTGCTCCCATATCTGAGACAATGACTCTGCTCCCACATCTGAGACAATGACACTGCTCCTACATCTGAGACAATGACACTGCTCCCACATCTGAGACAATGACAATGCTCATACATCTGAGACAATGACACTGCTCTCACATCTGAGATACTGACACTGCTCTCAAATCTGAGAGAATGACACTGCTCTCACATCTGAGACAATGACACTGCTCCCACATCTGAGACAATGACACTGCTCCTACATCGAAGACAATGACACTGCTCTCACATCTGAGATAATGACACTGCTCTCAAATCTGAGAAAATGACACTGCTCTCACATCTGAGACAATGACACTGCTCTCACATCTGAGACAATGACACTGCTCTCACATCTGAGACAATGACACTGCTCCCACATCTGAGACAATGTCACTGCTCCCACATCTGAGACAATGACACTGCTCTCACATCTGAGACAATGACACTGCTCCCACATCTGAGACAATGACACTGCTCTCACATCTGAGACAATGAAACTGCTACCACATCTGAGACAATGACACTACTCCCACATCTGAGACAATGACACTGCTCTCACATCTGAGACAATGACACTGCTCCCACATCTAAGACAATGACACTGCTCTCACATCTGAGACAAATACACTGCTCTCACATCTGAGACAATGACACTGACTGCTCCCACATCTGAGACAATAACACTGCTCTCACATCCGAGACAATGACACTGCTCTCACATCTGAGACAATGACACTGCTACCACATCTAAGACAATGACACTGCTCTCACATCTGAGACAAAGACACTGCTCCCACATCTAAGACAATGACACTGCTCTCACATCCGAGACAATGACACTGCTCTCACATCTGAGACAATGACACTGCTCCCACATCTGAGACAATGACACTGCTCTCACATCTGAGACAATGACACTGCTCCCATATCTGAGACGATGAGACTGCTCTCACAACTGAGACAATAACGCTGCTCCCACATCTGAGACAATGACTCTGCTCCCACATATGAGACAATGACACTGCTCCCACATCTGAGACAATGACACTGCTCTCAAATCTGAAACAATGACACTGCTCCCACATCTAAGACAATGACACTGCTCTTACATCTGAGACAAAGACACTGCTCTCACATCTGAGACAATGACACTGCTCCCACATCTGAAACAATGTCACTGCTCTCACATCTGAGACAATCACACTGTTCTCACATTTGAGACAATGACACTGCTCTCACATCTGAGACAATGACACTGCTCCCATATCTGAGACAATGACATTGCTCTCACATCTGAGACAATGACACTGTTCTCACATCTGAGACAATGACACTGCTCCCACATCTGAGACAATGACACTGCTCTCACATCAGAAAAAATGACACTGCTCTCACATCTGAGACAATGACACTGCTACCACATCTGAGACAATGACACTGCTCCCACATCTGAGACAATGACACTGCTCTCACATCTGAGACAATGACACTGCTCCCACATCTGAGACAATGACACTTCTCTCACATCTGAGACAATGACACTGCTCTCACATCTGAGACAATGACACTGCTCTCACATCTGAGACAATGACACAGCTCCCACATCTGAGACAATGACACTTATCTCACATCTGAGACAATGACACTGCTCTCACATCTGAGACAATGACACTGCTACCACATCTGAGACAATGACACTGCTCCCACATCTGAGACAATGACACTGCTCTCACATCTGAGACAATGACACTGCTCTCACATCTGAGACAATGACACTGCTCCCACATCTGAGACAATGACACTGCTCTCACATCTGAGACAATGACACTGCTCTCAAATGTGAGACAATGACACTGCTCTAACATCTGAGACAATGACACTGCTCTCATATCTGAGACATTGACGCTGCTCTCACATCTGAGACAATGACACAGCTCCCACATCTGAGACAATGACACTTATCTCACATCTGAGACAATGACACTGCTCTCACATCTGAGACAATGACACTGCTACCACATCTGAGACAATGACACTGCTCTCACATCTGAGACAATGACACTGCTCTCACATCTGAGACAATGACACTGCTCCCACATCTGAGACAATGACACTGCTCCTACATCTGAGACAATGACACTGCTCTCACATCTGAGATAATGACCCTGCTCTCAAATCTGAGAGAATGACACTGCTCTCACATCTGAGACGATGACACTGCTCTCACATCTGAGACAATGACACTGCTCTCACATCTGAGACAATGACATTGCTCCCACATCTGAGACAATGACACTGCTCTCAAATCTGAGACAATGACACTGCTCTCACATCTGAGACAATGACACTGCTCCCACATCTAAGACAATGACACTGCTCTCACATCTGAGACAATGACACTGTTCTCACATCTGAGACTATGACACTGCTCCCACATCTGAGACAATGACACTGCTCCCACATCTGAGACAATGACACTGCTCTCACATCTGAGACAATGACACTGCTCCCACATCTGAGACAATGACACTTCTCTCACATCTGAGACAATGACACTGCTCTCACATCTGAGACAATGACACTGCTCTCACATCTGAGACAATGACACTGCTACCATATCTGAGACAATGACACTGCTCCCACATCTGAGACAATGACACTGCTCTCACATCTGAGACAATGACACTGCTCTCACATCTGAGACAATGACACTGCTCCCACATCTGAGACAATGACACTGCTCTCAAATGTGAGACAATGACACTGCTCTAACATCTGCGACAATGACACTGCTCTCATATTTGAGACAATCACGCTGCTCTCACATCATAGACAATGACACAGCTACCACATCTGAGACAATGACACTGCTCCCACATCTGAGACAATGACACTGCTCTCACATCTGAAACAATGACACTGCTCCCACATCTGAGACAATGACACTGCTCCTACATCTGAGACAATGACACTGCTCTCACATCTGAGATAATGACACTGCTCTCAAATCTGAGAGAATGACACTGCTCTCACATCTGAGACAATGACACTGCTCTCACATCTGAGACAATGACACTGCTCTCACATCTGAGACAATGACATTGCTCCCACATCTGAGACAATGACACTGCTCTCAAATCTGAGACAATGACACTGCTCTAACATCTGAGACAATGACACTGCTCTCATATCTGAGACAATGACACTGCTCCCACATCTGCGACAATGATACTGCTCTCATATCTGAGACAATGACACTGATCTCACATCTGAGACAATGACACTGCTCACACATCTGAGACAATGACACTTATCTCACATCTGAGACAATGACACTGCTCTCACACCTGAGACAATGACACTGCTCTCACACCTGAGACAATGACACTGCTCTCACATCTGAGACAATGACACTGCTCCCACATCTGAGACAATGACACAGCTCTAACATCTGAGACAATGACACTGCTCCCACATTTGAGACAATGACACTGCCCCCACATCTGAGACAATGACACTGCTCTCACATCTAAGACAATGACACTGCTCCCACACCTGAGACAATGACACTGCTCTCACAACTGAGACAATGACACTGCTCTCACATCTGAAACAATGACACTGCTCCTACATCTGAGACAATGACACTGCTCTCACATCAGAGACAATGACACTGCTCTCACATCTGAGACAATGACACTGCTCCCACATCTGAGACAATGTCACTGCTCCTACATCTGAGACAATGACACTGCTCTCACATCTGAGACAATGACACTGCTCTCACATCTGAGACAATGACACTGCTCTCAGATCTGAGGAAATGACACTGCTCCCACATCTGAGACTATGACACTGCTCCCACATCTGAGACAATGACACTGCTCTCACATCAGAGACAATGACACTGCTCTCACAGTTGAGACAATGACACTGCTCCCACATCTGAGACAATGACACTGCTCCTACATCTGAGACAATGACACTACTCTCACATCTGAGACAATGACACTGCTCCTACATCTGAGACAATGACACTGCTCTCACATCTGAGATAATGACACTGCTCTCACATCTGAGACAATCACACTGTTCTCACATTTGAGACAATGACACTGCTCTCACATCTGAGACAATGACACTGCTCCCATATCTGAGACAATGACTCTGCTCCCACATCTGAGACAATGACACTGCTCCTACATCTGAGACAATGACACTGCTCCCACATCTGAGACAATGACAATGCTCATACATCTGAGACAATGACACTGCTCTCACATCTGAGATACTGACACTGCTCTCAAATCTGAGAGAATGACACTGCTCTCACATCTGAGACAATGACACTGCTCCCACATCTGAGACAATGACACTGCTCCTACATCGGAGACAATGACACTGCTCTCACATCTGAGATAATGACACTGCTCTCAAATCTGAGAAAATGACACTGCTCTCACATCTGAGACAATGACACTGCTCTCACATCTGAGACAATGACACTGCTCTCACATCTGAGACAATGACACTGCTCCCACATCTGAGACAATGTCACTGCTCCCACATCTGAGACAATGACACTGCTCTCACATCTGAGACAATGACACTGCTCCCACATCTGAGACAATGACACTGCTCTCACATCAGAAAAAATGACACTGCTCTCACATCTGAGACAATGACACTGCTACCACATCTGAGACAATGACACTGCTCCCACATCTGAGACAATGACACTGCTCTCACATCTGAGACAATGACACTGCTCCCACATCTGAGACAATGACACTTCTCTCACATCTGAGACAATGACACTGCTCTCACATCTGAGACAATGACACTGCTCTCACATCTGAGACAATGACACAGCTCCCACATCTGAGACAATGACACTTATCTCACATCTGAGACAATGACACTGCTCTCACATCTGAGACAATGACACTGCTACCACATCTGAGACAATGACACTGCTCCCACATCTGAGACAATGACACTGCTCTCACATCTGAGACAATGACACTGCTCTCACATCTGAGACAATGACACTGCTCCCACATCTGAGACAATGACACTGCTCTCACATCTGAGACAATGACACTGCTCTCAAATGTGAGACAATGACACTGCTCTAACATCTGAGACAATGACACTGCTCTCATATCTGAGACATTGACGCTGCTCTCACATCTGAGACAATGACACAGCTCCCACATCTGAGACAATGACACTTATCTCACATCTGAGACAATGACACTGCTCTCACATCTGAGACAATGACACTGCTACCACATCTGAGACAATGACACTGCTCTCACATCTGAGACAATGACACTGCTCTCACATCTGAGACAATGACACTGCTCCCACATCTGAGACAATGACACTGCTCCTACATCTGAGACAATGACACTGCTCTCACATCTGAGATAATGACCCTGCTCTCAAATCTGAGAGAATGACACCGCTCTCACATCTGAGACGATGACACTGCTCTCACATCTGAGACAATGACACTGCTCTCACATCTGAGACAATGACATTGCTCCCACATCTGAGACAATGACACTGCTCTCAAATCTGAGACAATGACACTGCTCTCACATCTGAGACAATGACACTGCTCCCACATCTAAGACAATGACACTGCTCTCACATCTGAGACAATGACACTGTTCTCACATCTGAGACTATGACACTGCTCCCACATCTGAGACAATGACACTGCTCCCACATCTGAGACAATGACACTGCTCTCACATCTGAGACAATGACACTGCTCCCACATCTGAGACAATGACACTTCTCTCACATCTGAGACAATGACACTGCTCTCACATCTGAGACAATGACACTGCTCTCACATCTGAGACAATGACACTGCTACCATATCTGAGACAATGACACTGCTCCCACATCTGAGACAATGACACTGCTCTCACATCTGAGACAATGACACTGCTCTCACATCTGAGACAATGACACTGCTCCCACATCTGAGACAATGACACTGCTCTCAAATGTGAGACAATGACACTGCTCTAACATCTGCGACAATGACACTGCTCTCATATTTGAGACAATCACGCTGCTCTCACATCATAGACAATGACACAGCTACCACATCTGAGACAATGACACTGCTCCCACATCTGAGACAATGACACTGCTCTCACATCTGAAACAATGACACTGCTCCCACATCTGAGACAATGACACTGCTCCTACATCTGAGACAATGACACTGCTCTCACATCTGAGATAATGACACTGCTCTCAAATCTGAGAGAATGACACTGCTCTCACATCTGAGACAATGACACTGCTCTCACATCTGAGACAATGACACTGCTCTCACATCTGAGACAATGACATTGCTCCCACATCTGAGACAATGACACTGCTCTCAAATCTGAGACAATGACACTGCTCTAACATCTGAGACAATGACACTGCTCTCATATCTGAGACAATGACACCGCTCCCACATCTGCGACAATGATACTGCTCTCATATCTGAGACAATGACACTGATCTCACATCTGAGACAATGACACTGCTCACACATCTGAGACAATGACACTTATCTCACATCTGAGACAATGACACTGCTCTCACACCTGAGACAATGACACTGCTCTCACACCTGAGACAATGACACTGCTCTCACATCTGAGACAATGACACTGCTCCCACATCTGAGACAATGACACAGCTCTAACATCTGAGACAATGACACTGCTCCCACATTTGAGACAATGACACTGCCCCCACATCTGAGACAATGACACTGCTCTCACATCTAAGACAATGACACTGCTCCCACACCTGAGACAATGACACTGCTCTCACAACTGAGACAATGACACTGCTCTCACATCTGAAACAATGACACTGCTCCTACATCTGAGACAATGACACTGCTCTCACATCAGAGACAATGACACTGCTCTCACATCTGAGACAATGACACTGCTCCCACATCTGAGACAATGTCACTGCTCCTACATCTGAGACAATGACACTGCTCTCACATCTGAGACAATGACACTGCTCTCACATCTGAGACAATGACACTGCTCTCAGATCTGAGGAAATGACACTGCTCCCACATCTGAGACTATGACACTGCTCCCACATCTGAGACAATGACACTGCTCTCACATCAGAGACAATGACACTGCTCTCACAGTTGAGACAATGACACTGCTCCCACATCTGAGACAATGACACTGCTCCTACATCTGAGACAATGACACTACTCTCACATCTGAGACAATGACACTGCTCCTACATCTGAGACAATGACACTGCTCTCACATCTGAGATAATGACACTGCTCTCACATCTGAGACAATCACACTGTTCTCACATTTGAGACAATGACACTGCTCTCACATCTGAGACAATGACACTGCTCCCATATCTGAGACAATGACTCTGCTCCCACATCTGAGACAATGACACTGCTCCTACATCTGAGACAATGACACTGCTCCCACATCTGAGACAATGACAATGCTCATACATCTGAGACAATGACACTGCTCTCACATCTGAGATACTGACACTGCTCTCAAATCTGAGAGAATGACACTGCTCTCACATCTGAGACAATGACACTGCTCCCACATCTGAGACAATGACACTGCTCCTACATCGGAGACAATGACACTGCTCTCACATCTGAGATAATGACACTGCTCTCAAATCTGAGAAAATGACACTGCTCTCACATCTGAGACAATGACACTGCTCTCACATCTGAGACAATGACACTGCTCTCACATCTGAGACAATGACACTGCTCCCACATCTGAGACAATGTCACTGCTCCCACATCTGAGACAATGACACTGCTCTCACATCTGAGACAATGACACTGCTCCCACATCTGAGACAATGACACTGCTCTCACATCTGAGACAATGAAACTGCTACCACATCTGAGACAATGACACTACTCCCACATCTGAGACAATGACACTGCTCTCACATCTGAGACAATGACACTGCTCCCACATCTAAGACAATGACACTGCTCTCACATCTGAGACAAATACACTGCTCTCACATCTGAGACAATGACACTGACTGCTCTAACATCTGAGACAATGACACTGCTCCCACATCTGAGACAATAACACTGCTCTCACATCCGAGACAATGACACTGCTCTCACATCTGAGACAATGACACTGCTCCCACATCTAAGACAATGACACTGCTCTCACATCTGAGACAAAGACACTGCTCCCACATCTAAGACAATGACACTGCTCCCACATCCGAGACAATGACACTGCTCTCACATCTGAGACAATGACACTGCTCCCACATCTGAGACAATGACACTGCTCTCACATCTGAGACAATGACACTGCTCCCATATCTGAGACGATGAGACTGCTCTCACAACTGAGACAATAACGCTGCTCCCACATCTGAGACAATGACTCTGCTCCCACATATGAGACAATGACACTGCTCCCACATCTGAGACAATGACACTGCTCTCAAATCTGAAACAATGACACTGCTCCCACATCTAAGACAATGACACTGCTCTTACATCTGAGACAAAGACACTGCTCTCACATCTGAGACAATGACACTGCTCCCACATCTGAAACGATGTCACTGCTCTCACATCTGAGACAATCACACTGTTCTCACATTTGAGACAATGACACTGCTCTCACATCTGAGACAATGACACTGCTCCCATATCTGAGACAATGACATTGCTCTCACATCTGAGACAATGACACTGTTCTCACATCTGAGACAATGACACTGCTCCCACATCTGAGACAATGACACTGCTCTCACATCAGAAAAAATGACACTGCTCTCACATCTGAGACAATGACACTGCTACCACATCTGAGACAATGACACTGCTCCCACATCTGAGACAATGACACTGCTCTCACATCTGAGACAATGACACTGCTCCCACATCTGAGACAATGACACTTCTCTCACATCTGAGACAATGACACTGCTCTCACATCTGAGACAATGACACTGCTCTCACATCTGAGACAATGACACAGCTCCCACATCTGAGACAATGACACTTATCTCACATCTGAGACAATGACACTGCTCTCACATCTGAGACAATGACACTGCTACCACATCTGAGACAATGACACTGCTCCCACATCTGAGACAATGACACTGCTCTCACATCTGAGACAATGACACTGCTCTCACATCTGAGACAATGACACTGCTCCCACATCTGAGACAATGACACTGCTCTCACATCTGAGACAATGACACTGCTCTCAAATGTGAGACAATGACACTGCTCTAACATCTGAGACAATGACACTGCTCTCATATCTGAGACATTGACGCTGCTCTCACATCTGAGACAATGACACAGCTCCCACATCTGAGACAATGACACTTATCTCACATCTGAGACAATGACACTGCTCTCACATCTGAGACAATGACACTGCTACCACATCTGAGACAATGACACTGCTCCCACATCTGAGACAATGACACTGCTCTCACATCTGAGACAATGACACTGCTCCCACATCTGAGACAATGACACTGCTCCTACATCTGAGACAATGACACTGCTCTCACATCTGAGATAATGACCCTGCTCTCAAATCTGAGAGAATGACACTGCTCTCACATCTGAGACGATGACACTGCTCTCACATCTGAGACAATGACACTGCTCTCACATCTGAGACAATGACATTGCTCCCACATCTGAGACAATGACACTGCTCTCAAATCTGAGACAATGACACTGCTCTCACATCTGAGACAATGACACTGCTCCCACATCTAAGACAATGACACTGCTCTCACATCTGAGACAAATACACTGCTCTCACATCTGAGACAATGACACTGACTGCTCTAACATCTGAGACAATGACACTGCTCCCACATCTGAGAAAATAACACTGCTCTCACATCCGAGACAATGACACTGCTCTCACATCTGAGACAATGACACTGCTCCCACATCTAAGACAATGACACTGCTCTCACATCTGAGACAAAGACACTGCTCCCACATCTAAGACAATGACACTGCTCTCACATCTGAGACAAAGACACTGCTCCCACATCTAAGACAATGACACTGCTCTCACATCCGAGACAATGACACTGCTCTCACATCTGAGACAATGACACTGCTCCCACATCTGAGACAATGACACTGCTCTCACATCTGAGACAATGACACTGCTCCCATATCTGAGACGATGAGACTGCTCTCACAACTGAGACAATAACGCTGCTCCCACATCTGAGACAATGACTCTGCTCCCACATATGAGACAATCACACTGCTCCCACATCTGAGACAATGACACTGCTCTCAAATCTGAAACAATGACACTGCTCCCACATCTAAGACAATGACACTGCTCTTACATCTGAGACAAAGACACTGCTCTCACATCTGAGACAATGACACTGCTCCCACATCTGAAACAATGTCACTGCTCTCACATCTGAGACAATCACACTGTTCTCACATTTGAGACAATGACACTGCTCTCACATCTGAGACAATGACACTGCTCCCATATCTGAGACAATGACACTGCTCTCACATCTGAGACAATGACACTGTTCTCACATCTGAGACAATGACACTGCTCCCACAACTGAGACAATGACACTGCTCTCACATCAGAAAAAATGACACTGCTCTCACATCTGAGACAATGACACTGCTCCCACATCTGAGACAATGACACTTCTCTCACATCTGAGACAATGACACTGCTCTCACATCTGAGACAATGACACTGCTCTCACATCTGAGACAATGACACAGTTCCCACATCTGAGACAATGACACTTATCTCACATCTGAGACAATGACACTGCTCTCACATCTGAGACAATGACACTGCTACCACATCTGAGACAATGACACTGCTCCCACATCTGAGACAATGACACTGCTCTCACATCTGAGACAATGACACTGCTCTCACATCTGAGACAATGACACTGCTCCCACATCTGAGACAATGACACTGCTCTCACATCTGAGACAATGACACTGCTCTCAAATGTGAGACAATGACACTGCTCTAACATCTGAGACAATGACACTGCTCTCATATCTGAGACATTGACGCTGCTCTCACATCTGAGACAATGACACAGCTCCCACATCTGAGACAATGACACTTATCTCACATCTGAGACAATGACACTGCTCTCACATCTGAGACAATGACACTGCTACCACATCTGAGACAATGACACTGCTCCCACATCTGAGACAATGACACTGCTCTCACATCTGAGACAATGACACTGCTCCCACATCTGAGACAATGACACTGCTCCTACATCTGAGACAATGACACTGCTCTCACATCTGAGATAATGACCCTGCTCTCAAATCTGAGAGAATGACACTGCTCTCACATCTGAGACGATGACACTGCTCTCACATCTGAGACAATGACACTGCTCTCAAATCTGAGACAATGACACTGCTCTAACATCTGAGACAATGACACTGCTCTCATATCTGAGACAATGACACTGCTCCCACATCTGCGACAATGACACTGCTCTCATATCTGAGACAATGACACTGATCTCACATCTGAGACAATGACACTGCTCACACATCTGAGACAATGACACTTATCTCACATCTGAGACAATGACACTGCTCTCACACCTGAGACAATGACACTGCTCTCACATCTGAGACAATGACACTGCTCCCACATCTAAGACAATGACACTGCTCTCACATCTGAGACAAATACACTGCTCTCACGTCTGAGACAATGACACTGACTGCTCTAACATCTGAGACAATGACACTGCTCCCACATCTGAGACAATAACACTGCTCTCACATCCGAGACAATGACACTGCTCTCACATCTGAGACAATGACACTGCTCCCACATCTAAGACAATGACACTGCTCTCACATCTGAGACAAAGACACTGCTCCCACATCTAAGACAATGACACTGCTCTCACATCTGAGACAAAGACACTGCTCCCACATCTGAGACAATGACACTGCTCTCACATCCGAGACAATGACACTGCTCTCACATCTGAGACAATGACACTGCTCCCACATCTGAGACAATGACACTGCTCTCACATCTGAGACAATGACACTGCTCCCATATCTGAGACAATGAGACTGCTCTCACAACTGAGACAATAACGCTGCTCCCACATCTGAGACAATGACTCTGCTCCCACATATGAGACAATGACACTGCTCCCACATCTGAGACAATGACACTGCTCTCAAATCTGAAACAATGACACTGCTCCCACATCTAAGACAATGACACTGCTCTTACATCTGAGACAAAGACACTGCTCTCACATCTGAGACAATCACACTGTTCTCACATTTGAGACAATGACACTGCTCTCACATCTGAGACAATGACACTGCTCCCATATCTGAGACAATGACACTGCTCTCACATCTGAGACAATGACACTGTTCTCACATCTGAGACAATGACACTGCTCCCACATCTGAGACAATGACACTGCTCTCACATCAGAAAAAATGACACTGCTCTCACATCTGAGACAATGACACTGCTACCACATCTGAGACAATGACACTGCTCCCACATCTGAGACAATGACACTGCTCTCACATCTGAGACAATGACACTGCTCCCACATCTGAGACAATGACACTTCTCTCACATCTGAGACAATGACACTGCTCTCACATCTGAGACAATGACACTGCTCTCACATCTAAGACAATGACACTGCTACCATATCTGAGACAATGACACTGCTCCCACATCTGAGACAATGACACTGCTCTCACATCTGAGACAATGACACTGCTCCCATATCTGAGACGATGAGACTGCTCTCACAACTGAGACAATAACGCTGCTCCCACATCTGAGACAATGACTCTGCTCCCACATATGAGACAATGACACTGCTCCCACATCTGAGACAATGACACTGCTCTCAAATCTGAAACAATGACACTGCTCCCACATCTAAGACAATGACACTGCTCTTACATCTGAGACAAAGACACTGCTCTCACATCTGAGACAATCACACTGTTCTCACATTTGAGACAATGACACTGCTCTCACATCTGAGACAATGACACTGCTCCCATATCTGAGACAATGACACTGCTCTCACATCTGAGACAATGACACTGTTCTCACATCTGAGACAATGACACTGCTCCCACATCTGAGACAATGACACTGCTCTCACATCAGAAAAAATGACACTGCTCTCACATCTGAGACAATGACACTGCTACCACATCTGAGACAATGACGCTGCTCCCACATCTGAGACAATGACACTGCTCTCACATCTGAGACAATGACACTGCTCCCACATCTGAGACAATGACACTTCTCTCACATCTGAGACAATGACACTGCTCTCACATCTGAGACAATGACACTGCTCTCACATCTGAGACAATGACACTGCTACCATATCTGAGACAATGACACTGCTCCCACATCTGAGACAATGACACTGCTCTCACATCTGAGACAATGACACTGCTCTCACATCTGAGACAATGACACTGCTCCCACATCTGAGACAATGACACTGCTCTCAAATCTGAGACAATGACACTGCTCTCAAATGTGAGACAATGACACTGCTCTAACATCTGAGACAATGACACTGCTCTCATATCTGAGACAATGACGCTGCTCTCACATCTGAGACAATGACACAGCTCCCACATCTGAGACAATGACACTTATCTCACATCTGAGACAATGACACTGCTCTCACATCTGAGACAATGACACTGCTACCACATCTGAGACAATGACACTGCTCCCACATCTGAGACAATGACACTGCTCTCACATCTGAGACAATGACACTGCTCCCACATCTGAGACAATGACACTGCTCATACATCTGAGACAATGACACTGCTCTTACATCTGAGATAATGACCCTGCTCTCAAATCTGAGAGAATGACACTGCTCTCACATCTGAGACGATGACACTGCTCTCACATCTGAGACAATGACACTGCTCTCACATCTGAGACAATGACATTGCTCCCACATCTGAGACAATGACACTGCTCTCAAATCTGAGACAATGACACTGCTCTAACATCTGAGACAATGACACTGCTCTCATATCTGAGACAATGACACTGCTCCCACATCTGCGACAATGACACTGCTCTCATATCTGAGACAAGGACACTGATCTCACATCTGAGACAATGACACTGCTCTCACATCTGAGACAATGACAATGCTCCCACATCTGAGACAATGACACTGCTCTCACATCTGAGACTATGACACTGCTCCCACATCTGATACAATGACACTGCTCTCACATCTGAGACAATGACACTGCTCCCACATCTGAGACAATGACAGTGCTCTCACGTCTGAGACAATGACACAGCTCTAACATCTGAGACAATGACACTGCTCCCACATTTGAGACAATGACACTGCTCCCACATCTGAGACAATGACACTGCTCTCACATCTGAGACAATGACACTGCTCCCACACCTGAGACAATGACACTGCTCTCACAACTGAGACAATGACACTGCTCTCACATCAGAGACAATGACACTGCTCTCACATCTGAGACAATGACACTGCTCCCACATCTGAGACAATGACACTTCTCTCACATCTGAGACAATGACACTGCTCTCACATCTGAGACAATGACACTGCTCTCACATCTGAGAAAATGACACTGCTCCCACATCTGAGACTATGACACTGCTCCCACATCTGAGAAAATGACACTGCTCCCACATCTGAGACAATGACACTGCTCCTACATCTAAGACAATGACACTGCTCTCACATCTGAGACAATGACACTGCTCCTACATCTGAGACAATGACACTGCTCTCACATCTGAGATAATGACACTGCTCTCACATCTGAGACAATCACACTGTTCTCACATTTGAGACAATAACACTGCTCTCACATCTGAGACAATGACACTGCTCCCATATCTGAGACAATGACACTGCTCTCACATCTGAGACAATGACACTGCTCTCACATCTGAGACAATGACACTGCTCTCACATCTGAGACAATGACACTGCTCTCACATCTGAGACAATGACACTGCTCCCACATCTGAGACAATGACAATGCTCCTACATCTGAGACAATGACACTGCTCTCACATCTGAGATACTGACACTGCTCTCAAATCTAAGAGAATGACACTGCTCTCACATCTGAGACAATGACACTGCTCTCACATCTGAGACAATGACACTGCTCTCACATCTGAGACAATGACACTGCTCCCACATCTGAGACAATGTCACTGCTCCCACATCTGAGACAATGACACTGCTCTCACATCTGAGACAATGACACTGCTCCCACATCTGAGACAATGACACTGCTCTCACATCTGAGACAATGAAACTTCTACCACATCTGAGACAATGACACTGCTCCCACATCTGAGACAATGACACTGCTCTCACATCTGAGACAAAGACACTGCTCTCACATCTGAGACAATGACACTGCTCCCACATCTGAGACAATGTCACTGCTCTCACATCTGAGACAATCACACTGTTCTCACATTTGAGACAATGACACTGCTCTCACATCTGAGACAATGACACTGCTCCCATATCTGAGACAATGACACTGCTCTCACATCTGAGACAATGATACTGCTACCACACCTGAGACAATGACACTGCTCCCACATCTGAGACAATGACACTGCTCTCACATCTGAGACAATGACACTGCTCCCACATCTGAGACAATGACACTTCTCTCTCATCTGAGACAATGACACTGCTCTCACATCTGAGACAATGACTCTGCTCTCACATCTGAGACAATGACACTGCTACCATATCTGAGACAATGACACTGCTCCCACATCTGAGACAATGACACTGCTCTCACATCTGAGACAATGACACTGCTCTCACATCTGAGACTATGACACTGCTCCCACATCTGAGACAATGACACTGCTCTCACATCAGAGACAATGACACTGCTCTCACAGCTGAGACAATGACACTGCTCCCACATCTGGGACAATGACACTGCTCCTACATCTGAGACAATGACACTGCTCTCACATCTGAGATAATGACCCTGTTCTCACATTTGAGACAATGACACTGCTCTCACATCTGAGACAATGACACTGCTCTCACATCTGAGACAATGACACTGCTCTCACATCTGAGACAATGACATTGCTCCCACATCTGAGACAATGACACTGCTCCTACATCTGAGACAATGACACTGCTCTCACATCTGAGATAATGACACTGCTCTCACATCTGAGACAATCACACCGTTCTCACATTTGAGACAATGACACTGCTCTCACATCTGAGACAATGACACTGCTCCCATATCTGAGACAATGACACTGCTCTCACATCTGAGACAATGACACTGCTCTCACATCTGAGACAATGACACTGCTCTCACATCTGAGACAATGACACTGCTCCCACATCTGAGACAATGACACTGCTCCTACATCTGAGACAATGACACTGCTCCCACATCTGAGACAATGACAATGCTCCTACATCTGAGACAATGACACTGCTCTCACATCTGAGATACTGACACTGCTCTCAAATCTAAGAGAATGACACTGCTCTCACATCTGAGACAATGACACTGCTCTCACATCTGAGACAATGACACTGCTCTCACATCTGAGGCAATGACACTGCTCCCACATCTGAGACAATGTCACTGCTCCCACATCTGAGACAATGACACTGCTCTCACATCTGAGACAATGACACTGCTCCCACATCTGAGACAATGACACTGCTCTCACATCTGAGACAATGAAACTTCTACCACATCTGAGACAATGACACTGCTCCCACATCTGAGACAATGACACTGCTCTCACATCTGAGACAAAGACACTGCTCTCACATCTGAGACAATGACACTGCTCCCACATCTGAGACAATGTCACTGCTCTCACATCTGAGACAATCACACTGTTCTCACATTTGAGACAATGACACTGCTCTCACATCTGAGACAATGACACTGCTCCCATATCTGAGACAATGACACTGCTCTCACATCTGAGACAATGATACTGCTACCACACCTGAGACAATGACACTGCTCCCACATCTGAGACAATGACACTGCTCTCACATCTGAGACAATGACACTGCTCCCACATCTGAGACAATGACACTTCTCTCTCATCTGAGACAATGACACTGCTCTCACATCTGAGACAATGACTCTGCTCTCACATCTGAGACAATGACACTGCTACCATATCTGAGACAATGACACTCCTCCCACATCTGAGACAATGACACTGCTCTCACATCTGAGACAATGACACTGCTCTCACATCTGAGACTATGACACTGCTCCCACATCTGAGACAATGACACTGCTCTCACATCAGAGACAATGACACTGCTCTCACAGCTGAGACAATGACACTGCTCCCACATCTGAGACAATGACACTGCTCCTACATCTGAGACAATGACACTGCTCTCACATCTGAGATAATGACCCTGTTCTCACATTTGAGACAATGACACTGCTCTCACATCTGAGACAATGACACTGCTCTCACATCTGAGACAATGACACTGCTCTCACATCTGAGACAATGACATTGCTCCC
The DNA here is from genome assembly GCA_964016885.1 of Eledone cirrhosa. Lineage (NCBI taxonomy): Eukaryota > Metazoa > Mollusca > Cephalopoda > Octopoda > Eledonidae > Eledone > Eledone cirrhosa. The sequence continues at coordinate 436,353,927 of OZ024740.1, read as the reverse complement.
ACATCTGAGACAATGACACTGCTCCTACATCTGAGACAATGACACTGCTCTCACATCTGAGATAATGACACTGCTCTCACATCTGAGACAATCACACCGTTCTCACATTTGAGACAATGACACTGCTCTCACATCTGAGACAATGACACTGCTCCCATATCTGAGACAATGACACTGCTCTCACATCTGAGACAATGTCACTGCTCTCACATCTGAGACAATGACACTGCTCTCACATCTGAGACAATGACACTGCTCCCACATCTGAGACAATGACACTGCTCCTACATCTAAGACAATGACACTGCTCCCACATCTGAGACAATGACAATGCTCCTACATCTGAGACAATGACACTGCTCACACATCTGAGATACTGACACTGCTCTCAAATCTGAGAGAATGACACTGCTCTCACATCTGAGACAATGACACTGCTCTCACATCTGAGACAATGACAGTGCTCTCACATCTGAGACAATGACACTGCTCCCACATCTGAGACAATGTCACTGCTCCCACATCTGAGACAATGACACTGCTCTCACATCTGAGACAATGACACTGCTCCCACATCTGAGACAATGACACTGCTCTCACATCTGAGACAATGAAACTGCTACCACATCTGAGACAATGACACTGCTCCCACATCTGAGACAATGACACTGCTCTCACATCTGAGACAATGACACTGCTCCCACATCTAAGACAATGACACTGCTCTCACATCTGAGACAAATACACTGCTCTCACATCTGAGACAATGACACTGACTGCTCTAACATCTGAGACAATGACACTGCTCCCACATCTGAGACAATGACACAGCTACCACATCTGAGACAATGACACTGCTCCCACATCTGAGACAATGACACTGCTCTCACATCTGAGACAATGACACTGCTCCCACATCTGAGACAATGACACTGCTCCTACATCTGAGACAATGACACTGCTCTTACATCTGAGATAATGACCCTGCTCTCAAATCTGAGAGAATGACACTGCTCTCACATCTGAGACGATGACACTGCTCTCACATCTGAGACAATGACACTGCTCTCACATCTGAGACAATGACATTGCTCCCACATCTGAGACAATGACACTGCTCTCAAATCTGAGACAATGACACGTCTCTAACATCTGAGACAATGACACTGCTCTCATATCTGAGACAATGACACTGCTCCCACATCTGCGACAATGACACTGCTCTCATATCTGAGACAATGACACTGATCTCACATCTGAGACAATGACACTGCTCACACATCTGAGACAATGACACTGCTCCCACACCTGAGACAATGACACTGCTCTCACAACTGAGACAATGACACTGCTCTCACATCAGAGACAATGACACTGCTCTCACATCTGAGACTATGACACTACTCCCACATCTGAGACAATGACACTGCTCTCACATCTGAGACAATGACACTGCTCCCACATCTGAGACAATGACAGTGCTCTCACGTCTGAGACAATGACACAGCTCTAACATCTGAGACAATGACACTGCTCCCACATTTGAGACAATGACACTGCTCCCACATTTGAGACAATGACACTGCTCTCACATCTGAGACAATGACACTGCTCCCACACCTGAGACAATGACACTGCTCTCACAACTGAGACAATGACACTGCTCTCACATCAGAGACAATGACACTGCTCTCACATCTGAGACAATGACACTGCTCCCACATCTGAGACAATGACACTGCTCTCACATCTGAGACAATGACACTGCTCTCACATCTGAGACAATGACACTGCTCTCACATCTGAGAAAATGACACTGCTCCCACATCTGAGACTATGACACTGCTCCCACATCTGAGAAAATGACACTGCTCCCACATCTGAGACAATGACACTGCTCCTACATCTAAGACTATGACACTGCTCTCACATCTGAGACAATGACACTGCTCCTACATCTGAGATAATGACACTGCTCTCACATCTGAGACAATCACACTGTTCTCACATTTGAGACAATAACACTGCTCTCACATCTGAGACAATGACACTGCTCCCATATCTGAGACAATGACACTGCTCTCACATCTGAGACAATGACACTGCTCTCACATCTGAGACAATGACACTGCTCTCACATCTGAGACAATGACACTGCTCTCACATCTGAGACAATGACACTGCTCCTACATCTGAGACAATGACACTGCTCCCACATCTGAGACAATGAAAATGCTCCTACATCTGAGACAATGACACTGCTCTCACATCTGAGATACTGACACTGCTCTAAAATCTAAGAGAATGACACTGCTCTCACATCTGAGACAATGACACTGCTCTCACATCTGAGACAATGACACTGCTCTCACATCTGAGACAATGACACTGCTCCCACATCTGAGACAATGTCACTGCTCCCACATCTGAGACAATGACACTGCTCTCACATCTGAGACAATGACACTGCTCCCACATCTGAGACAATGACACTGCTCTCACATCTGAGACAATGAAACTTCTACCACATCTGAGACAATGACACTGCTCCCACATCTGAGACAATGACACTGCTCTCACATCTGAGACAAAGACACTGCTCTCACATCTGAGACAATGACACTGCTCCCACATCTGAGACAATGTCACTGCTCTCACATCTGAGACAATTACACTGTTCTCACATTTGAGACAATGACACTGCTCTCACATCTGAGACAATGACACTGCTCCCATATCTGAGACAATGACACTGCTCTCACATCTGAGACAATGATACTGCTACCACACCTGAGACAATGACACTGCTCCCACATCTGAGACAATGACACTGCTCTCACATCTGAGACAATGACACTGCTCTCACATCTGAGACTATGACACTGCTCCCACATCTGAGACAATGACACTGCTCTCACATCAGAGACAATGACACTGCTCTCACAGCTGAGACAATGACACTGCTCCCACATCTGAGACAATGACACTGCTCCTACATCTGAGACAATGACACTGCTCTCACATCTGAGACAATGACACTGCTCTCACATCTGAGACAATGACACTGCTCCCACATCTGAGACAATGTCACTGCTCCCACATCTGAGACAATGACACTGCTCTCACATCTGAGACAATGACACTGCTCCCACATCTGAGACAATGACACTGCTCTCACATCTGAGACAATGAAACTTCTACCACATCTGAGACAATGACACTGCTCCCACATCTGAGACAATGACACTGCTCTCACATCTGAGACAAAGACACTGCTCTCACATCTGAGACAATGACACTGCTCCCACATCTGAGACAATGTCACTGCTCTCACATCTGAGACAATCACACTGTTCTCACATTTGAGACAATGACACTGCTCTCACATCTGAGACAATGACACTGCTCCCATATCTGAGACAATGACACTGCTCTCACATCTGAGACAATGATACTGCTACCACACCTGAGACAATGACACTGCTCCCACATCTGAGACAATGACACTGCTCTCACATCTGAGACAATGACACTGCTCTCACATCTGAGACTATGACACTGCTCTCACATCAGAGACAATGACACTGCTCTCACAGCTGAGACAATGACACTGCTCCCACATCTGAGACAATGACACTGCTCCTACATCTGAGACAATGACACTGCTCTCACATCTGAGATAATGACCCTGTTCTCACATTTGAGACAATGACACTGCTCTCACATCTGAGACAATGACACTGCTCTCACATCTGAGACAATGACACTGCTCTCACATCTGAGACAATGACATTGCTCCCACATCTGAGACAATGACACTGCTCCTACATCTGAGACAATGACACTGCTCTCACATCTGAGATAATGACACTGCTCTCACATCTGAGACAATCACACCGTTCTCACATTTGAGACAATGACACTGCTCTCACATCTGAGACAATGACACTGCTCCCATATCTGAGACAATGACACTGCTCTCACATCTGAGACAATGACACTGCTCTCACATCTGAGACAATGACACTGCTCTCACATCTGAGACAATGACACTGCTCCCACATCTGAGACAATGACACTGCTCCTACATCTAAGACAATGACACTGCTCCCACATCTGAGACAATGACAATGCTCCTACATCTGAGACAATGACACTGCTCACACATCTGAGATACTGACACTGCTCTCAAATCTGAGAGAATGACACTGCTCTCACATCTGAGACAATGACACTGCTCTCACATCTGAGACAATGACACTGCTCCCACATCTGAGACAATGTCACTGCTCCCACATCTGAGACAATGACACTGCTCTCACATCTGAGACAATGACACTGCTCCCACATCTGAGACAATGACACTGCTCTCACATCTGAGACAATGAAACTGCTACCACATCTGAGACAATGACACTGCTCCCACATCTGAGACAATGACACTGCTCTCACATCTGAGACAATGACACTGCTCCCACATCTAAGACAATGACACTGCTCTCACATCTGAGACAAATACACTGCTCTCACATCTGAGACAATGACACTGACTGCTCTAACATCTGAGACAATGACACTGCTCCCACATCTGAGACAATGACACTGCTACCACATCTGAGACAATGACACTGCTCCCACATCTGAGACAATGACACTGCTCTCACATCTGAGACAATGACACTGCTCCCACATCTGAGACAATGACACTGCTCCTACATCTGAGACAATGACACTGCTCTTACATCTGAGATAATGACCCTGCTCTCAAATCTGAGAGAATGACACTGCTCTCACATCTGAGACGATGACACTGCTCTCACATCTGAGACAATGACACTGCTCCCACATCTGAGACAATGACACTGCTCTCAAATCTGAGACAATGACACTGCTCTAACATCTGAGACAATGACACTGCTCTCATATCTGAGACAATGACACTGCTCCCACATCTGCGACAATGACACTGCTCTCATATCTGAGACAATGACACTGATCTCACATCTGAGACAATGACACTGCTCACACATCTGAGACAATGACACTGCTCCCACACCTGAGACAATGACACTGCTCTCACAACTGAGACAATGACACTGCTCTCACATCAGAGACAATGACACTGCTCTCACATCTGAGACTATGACACTACTCCCACATCTGAGACAATGACACTGCTCTCACATCTGAGACAATGACACTGCTCCCACATCTGAGACAATGACAGTGCTCTCACGTCTGAGACAATGACACAGCTCTAACATCTGAGACAATGACACTGCTCCCACATTTGAGACAATGACACTGCTCCCACATTTGAGACAATGACACTGCTCTCACATCTGAGACAATGACACTGCTCCCACACCTGAGACAATGACACTGCTTTCACAACTGAGACAATGACACTGCTCTCACATCAGAGACAATGACACTGCTCTCACATCTGAGACAATGACACTGCTCCCACATCTGAGACAATGACACTGCTCTCACATCTGAGACAATGACACTGCTCTCACATCTGAGACAATGACACTGCTCTCACATCTGAGAAAATGACACTGCTCCCACATCTGAGACTATGACACTGCTCCCACATCTGAGAAAATGACACTGCTCCCACATCTGAGACAATGACACTGCTCCTACATCTAAGACAATGACACTGCTCTCACATCTGAGACAATGACACTGCTCCTACATCTGAGACAATGACACTGCTCTCACATCTGAGATAATGACACTGCTCTCACATCTGAGACAATCACACTGTTCTCACATTTGAGACAATAACACTGCTCTCACATCTGAGACAATGACACTGCTCCCATATCTGAGACAATGACACTGCTCTCACATCTGAGACAATGACACTGCTCTCACATCTGAGACAATGACACTGCTCTCACATCTGAGACAATGACACTGCTCTCACATCTGAGACAATGACACTGCTCCTACATCTGAGACAATGACACTGCTCCCACATCTGAGACAATGACAATGCTCCTACATCTGAGACAATGACACTGCTCTCACATCTGAGATACTGACACTGCTCTCAAATCTAAGAGAATGACACTGCTCTCACATCTGAGACAATGACACTGCTCTCACATCTGAGACAATGACACTGCTCTCACATCTGAGACAATGACACTGCTCCCACATCTGAGACAATGTCACTGCTCCCACATCTGAGACAATGACACTGCTCTCACATCTGAGACAATGACACTGCTCCCACATCTGAGACAATGACACTGCTCTCACATCTGAGACAATGAAACTTCTACCACATCTGAGACAATGACACTGCTCCCACATCTGAGACAATGACACTGCTCTCACATCTGAGACAAAGACACTGCTCTCACATCTGAGACAATGACACTGCTCCCACATCTGAGACAATGTCACTGCTCTCACATCTGAGACAATCACACTGTTCTCACATTTGAGACAATGACACTGCTCTCACATCTGAGACAATGACACTGCTCCCATATCTGAGACAATGACACTGCTCTCACATCTGAGACAATGATACTGCTACCACACCTGAGACAATGACACTGCTCCCACATCTGAGACAATGACACTGCTCTCACATCTGAGACAATGACACTGCTCCCACATCTGAGACAATGACACTTCTCTCTCATCTGAGACAATGACACTGCTCTCACATCTGAGACAATGACTCTGCTCTCACATCTGAGACAATGACACTGCTACCATATCTGAGACAATGACATTGCTCCCACATCTGAGACAATGACACTGCTCTCACATCTGAGACAATGACACTGCTCTCACATCTGAGACTATGACACTGCTCCCACATCTGAGACAATGACACTGCTCTCACATCAGAGACAATGACACTGCTCTCACAGCTGAGACAATGACACTGCTCCCACATCTGAGACAATGACACTGCTCCTACATCTGAGACAATGACACTGCTCTCACATCTGAGATAATGACCCTGTTCTCACATTTGAGACAATGACACTGCTCTCACATCTGAGACAATGACACTGCTCTCACATCTGAGACAATGACACTGCTCTCACATCTGAGACAATGACATTGCTCCCACATCTGAGACAATGACACTGCTCCTACATCTGAGACAATGACACTGCTCTCACATCTGAGATAATGACACTGCTCTCACATCTGAGACAATCACACCGTTCTCACATTTGAGACAATGACACTGCTCTCACATCTGAGACAATGACACTGCTCCCATATCTGAGACAATGACACTGCTCTCACATCTGAGACAATGACACTGCTCTCACATCTGAGACAATGACACTGCTCTCACATCTGAGACAATGACACTGCTCCCACATCTGAGACAATGACACTGCTCTTACATCTGAGACAATGACACTGCTCCCACATCTGAGACAATGACAATGCTCCTACATCTGAGACAATGACACTGCTCTCACATCTGAGATACTGACACTGCTCTCAAATCTAAGAGAATGACACTGCTCTCACATCTGAGACAATGACACTGCTCTCACATCTGAGACAATGACACTGCTCTCACATCTGAGACAATGACACTGCTCCCACATCTGAGACAATGTCACTGCTCCCACATCTGAGACAATGACACTGCTCTCACATCTGAGACAATGACACTGCTCCCACATCTGAGACAATGACACTGCTCTCACATCTGAGACAATAAAACTTCTACCACATCTGAGACAATGACACTGCTCCCACATCTGAGACAATGACACTGCTCTCACATCTGAGACAAAGACACTGCTCTCACATCTGAAACAATGACACTGCTCCCACATCTGAGACAATGTCACTGCTCTCACATGTGAGACAATCACACTGTTCTCACATTTGAGACAATGACACTGCTCTCACATCTGAGACAATGACACTGCTCCCATATCTGAGACAATGACACTGCTCTCACATCTGAGACAATGATACTGCTACCACACCTGAGACAATGACACTGCTCCCACATCTGAGACAATGACACTGCTCTCACATCTGAGACAATGACACTGCTCCCACATCTGAGACAATGACACTTCTCTCTCATCTGAGACAATGACACTGCTCTCACATCTGAGACAATGACTCTGCTCTCACATCTGAGACAATGACACTGCTACCATATCTGAGACAATGACACTGCTCCCACATCTGAGACAATGACACTGCTCTCACATCTGAGACAATGACACTGCTCTCACATCTGAGACTATGACACTGCTCCCACATCTGAGACAATGATACTGCTCTCACATCAGAGACAATGACACTGCTCTCACAGCTGAGACAATGACACTGCTCCCACATCTGAGACAATGACACTGCTCCTACATCTGAGACAATGACACTGCTCTCACATCTGAGATAATGACCCTGTTCTCACATTTAAGACAATGACACTGCTCTCACATCTGAGACAATGACACTGCCCTCACATCTGAGACAATGACACTGCTCTCACATCTGAGACAATGACATTGCTCCCACATCTGAGACAATGACACTGCTCCTACATCTGAGACAATGACACTGCTCTCACATCTGAGATAATGACACTGCTCTCACATCTGAGACAATCACACCGTTCTCACATTTGAGACAATGACACTGCTCTCACATCTGAGACAATGACACTGCTCCCATATCTGAGACAATGACACTGCTCTCACATCTGAGACAATGACACTGCTCTCACATCTGAGACAATGACACTGCTCTCACATCTGAGACAATGACACTGCTCCCACATCTGAGACAATGACACTGCTCCTACATCTGAGACAATGACACTGCTCCTACATCTGAGACAATGACAATGCTCCTACATCTGAGACAATGACACTGCTCACACATCTGAGATACTGACACTGCTCTCAAATCTGAGAGAATGACACTGCTCTCACATCTGAGACAATGACACTGCTCTCACATCTGAGACAATGACACTGCTCTCACATCTGAGACAATGACACTGCTCCCACATCTGAGACAATGTCACTGCTCCCACATCTGAGACAATGACACTGCTCTCACATCTGAGACAATGACACTGCTCCCACATCTGAGACAATGACACTGCTCTCACATCTGAGACAATGAAACTGCTACCACATCTGAGACAATGACACTGCTCCCACATCTGAGACAATGACACTGCTCTCACATCTGAGACAATGACACTGCTCCCACATCTAACACAATGACACTGCTCTCACATCTGAGACAAATACACTGCTCTCACATCTGAGACAATGACACTGACTGCTCTAACATCTGAGACAATGACACTGCTCCCACATCTGAGACAATAACACTGCTCTCACATCCGAGACAATGACACTGCTCTCACATCTGAGACAATGACACTGCTCCCACATCTAAGACAATGACACTGCTCTCACATCTGAGACAATGACACTGCTCCCACATCTGAGACGATGACATTGCTCTCACAACTGAGACAATAACACTGCCCCCACATCTGAGACAATGACTCTGCTCCCACATATGAGACAATGACACTGCTCCTACATCTGAGACAATGACACTACTCTCAAATCTGAAACAATGACACTGCTCTCACATCTAAGACAAAGACACTGCTCTCACATCTGAGACAATGACACTGCTCCCACATCTGAGACAATGTCACTGCTCTCACATCTGAGACAATCACACTGTTCTCACATTTGAGACAATGACACTGCTCTCACATCTGAGACAATGACACTGCTCCCATATCTGAGACAATGACACTGCTCTCACATCTGAGACAATGATACTGCTACCACACCTGAGACAATGACACTGCTCCCACATCTGAGACAATGACACTGCTCTCACATCTGAGACAATGACACTGCTCCCACATCTGAGACAATGACACTTCTCTCTCATCTGAGACAATGACACTGCTCTCACATCTGAGACAATGACTCTGCTCTCACATCTGAGACAATGACACTGCTACCATATCTGAGACAATGACACTGCTCCCACATCTGAGACAATGACACTGCTCTCACATCTGAGACAATGACACTGCTCTCACATCTGAGACTATGACACTGCTCCCACATCTGAGACAATGACACTGCTCTCACATCAGAGACAATGACACTGCTCTCACAGCTGAGACAATGACACTGCTCCCACATCTGAGACAATGACACTGCTCCTACATCTGAGACAATGACACTGCTCTCACATCTGAGACAATGACACTGCTCCTACATCTGAGACAATGACACTGCTCTCACATCTGAGATAATGACCCTGTTCTCACATTTGAGACAATGACACTGCTCTCACATCTGAGACAATGACACTGCTCTCACATCTGAGACAATGACACTGCTCTCACATCTGAGACAATGACATTGCTCCCACATCTGAGACAATGACACTGCTCCTACATCTGAGACAATGACACTGCTCCCACATCTGAGACAATGACACTGCTCCTACATCTAAGACAATGACACTGCTCTCACATCTGAGATAATGACACTGCTCTCAAATCTGAGAGAATGACACTGCTCTCACATCTGAGACAATGACACTGCTCTCACATCTGAGACAATGACACTGCTCTCACATCTGAGACAATGACACTGCTCCCACATCTAAGACAATGTCACTGCTCCCACATCTGAGACAATGACACTGCTCTCACATCTGAGACAATGACACTGCTCCACATCTGAGACAATGACACTGCTCTCACATCTGAGACAATGAAACTGCTACCACATCTGAGATAATGACACTGCTCCCACATCTGAGACAATGACACTGCTCTCACATCTGAGACAATGACACTGCTCCCACATCTAAGACAATGACACTGCTCTCACATCTGAGACAAATACACTGCTCTCACATCTGAGACAATGACACTGACTGCTCTAACATCTGAGACAATGACACTGCTCCCACATCTGAGACAATAACACTGCTCTCACATCCGAGACAATGACACTGCTCTCACATCTGAGACAATGACACTGCTCCCACATCTAAGACAATGACACTGCTCTCACATCTGAGACAAAGACACTGCTCCCACATCTAAGACAATGACACTGCTCTCACATCTGAGACAAAGACACTGCTCCCACATCTAAGACAATGACACTGCTCTCACATCCGAGACAATGACACTGCTCTCACATCTGAGACAATGACACTGCTCCCACATCTGAGACAGTGACACTGCTCTCACATCTGAGACAATGACACTGCTCCCACATCTGAGACGATGACACTGCTCTCACAACTGAGACAATAAAACTGCTCCCACATCTGAGACAATGACTCTGCTCCCTCAAATGAGACAATGACACTGCTCACACATCTGAGACAATGACACTACTCTCAAATCTGAAACAATGACACAGCTCCCACATCTAAGACAATGACATTGCTCTTACATCTGAGACAAAGACACTGCTCTCACATCTGAGACAATGACACTGCTCCCACATCTGAGACAATGTCACTGGTCTCACATCTGAGACAATCACACTGTTCTCACACTTGAGACAATGACACTGCTCTCACATCTGAGACAATGACACTGCTCCCATATCTGAGACAATGACACTGCTCTCACATCTGAGACAATGACACTGTTCTCACATCTGAGACAATGACACTGCTCCCACATCTGAGACAATGACACTGCTCTAACATCTGAAAAAATGACACTGCTCTCACATCTGAGACAATGACACTGCTACCACATCTGAGACAATGACACTGCTCCCACATCTGAGACAATGACACTGCTCTCACATCTGAGACAATGACACTGCTCCCACATCTGAGACAATGACACTTCTCTCACATCTGAGACAATGATACTGCTCTCACATCTGAGACAATGACTCTGCTCTCACATCTGAGACAATGACACTGCTACCATATCTGAGACAATGACACTGCTCCCACATCTGAGACAATGACACTTCTCTCATCTGAGACAATGACACTGCTCTCACATCTGAGACAATGACTCTGCTCTCACATCTGAGACTATGACACTGCTACCATATCTGAGACAATGACACTGCTCCCACATCTGAGACAATGACACTGCTATCACATCTGAGACAATGACACTGCTCTCACATCTGAGACTATGACACTGCTCCCACATCTGAGACAATGACACTGCTCTCACATCAGAGACAATGACACTGCTCTCACAGCTGAGACAATGACACTGCTCCCACATCTGAGACAATGACACTGCTCCTACATCTGAGACAATGACACTGCTCTCACATCTGAGACAATGACACTGCTCCTACATCTGAGACAATGACACTGCTCTCACATCTGAGATAATGACCCTGTTCTCACATTTGAGACAATGACACTGCTCTCACATCTGAGACAATGACACTGCTCTCACATCTGAGACAATGACACTGCTCTCACATCTGAGACAATGACATTGCTCCCACATCTGAGACAATGACACTGCTCCTACATCTGAGACAATGACACTGCTCCCACATCTGAGACAATGACACTGCTCCTACATCTGAGACAATGACACTGCTCTCACATCTGAGATAATGACACTGCTCTCAAATCTGAGAGAATGACACTGCTCTCACATCTGAGACAATGACACTGCTCTCACATCTGAGACAATGACACTGCTCTCACATCTGAGACAATGACACTGCTCCCACATCTGAGACAATGTCACTGCTCCCACATCTGAGACAATGACACTGCTCTCACATCTGAGACAATGACACTGCTCCCACATCTGAGACAATGACACTGCTCTCACATCTGAGACAATGAAACTGCTACCACATCTGAGACAATGACACTGCTCCCACATCTGAGACAATGACACTGCTCTCACATCTGAGACAATGACACTGCTCCCACATCTAAGACAATGACACTGCTCTCACATCTGAGACAAATACACTGCTCTCACATCTGAGACAATGACACTGACTGCTCTAACATCTGAGACAATGACACTGCTCCCACATCTGAGACAATAACACTGCTCACACATCCGAGATAATGACACCGCTCTCACATCTGAGACAATGACACTGCTCCCACATCTAAGACAATGACACTGCTCTCACATCTGAGACAAAGACACTGCTCCCACATCTAAGACTATGACACTGCTCTCACATCTGAGACAAAGACACTGCTCCCACATCTAAGACAATGACACTGCTCTCACATCCGAGACAATGACACTGCTCTCACATCTGAGACAATGACACTGCTCCCACATCTGAGACAATGACACTGCTCTCACATCTGAGACAATGACACTGCTCCCACATCTGAGACGATGACACTGCTCTCACAACTGAGACAATAAAACTGCTCCCACATCTGAGACAATGACTCTGCTCCCACAAATGAGACAATGACACTGTTCCCACATCTGAGACAATGACACTACTCTCAAATCTGAAACAATGACACAGCTCCCACATCTTAGACAATGACACTGCTCTTACATCTGAGACAAAGACACTGCTCTCACATCTGAGACAATGACACTGCTCCCACATCTGAGACAATGTCACTGCTCTCACATCTGAGACAATCACACTGTTCTCACACTTGAGACAATGACACTGCTCTCACATCTGAGACAATGACACTGCTCTCACATCTGAGACAATGACACTGTTCTCACATCTGAGACAATGACACTGCTCCCACATCTGAGACAATGACACTGCTCTCACATCTGAAAAAATGACACTGCTCTCACATCTGAGACAATGACACTGCTACCACATCTGAGACAATGACACTGCTCCCACATCTGAGACAATGACACTGCTCTCACATCTGAGACAATGACACTGCTCCCACATCTGAGACAATGACACTTCTCTCACATCTGAGACAATGACACTGCTCTCACATCTGAGACAATGACACTGCTCTCACATCTGAGACAATGACACTGCTACCATATCTGAGACAATGACACTGCTCCCACATCTGAGACAATGACACTGCTCTCACATCTGAGACAATGACACTGCTCTCACATCTGAGACAATGACACTGCTCTCAAATGTGAGACAATGACACTGCTCTAACATCTGAGACAATGACACTGCTCTCATATCTGAGACAATGACGCTGCTCTCACATCTGAGACAATGACACTACTCCCACATCTGAGACAATGACACTTATCTCACATCTGAGACAATGACACTGCTCTCACACCTGAGACAATGACACTGCTCTCACATCTGAGACAATGACGCTGCTCTCACATCTGAGACAATGACACTGCTCCCATATCTGAGACAATGACACTGCTCTCAGATCTGAGACAATGACACTGCTCCCACATATGATACAATGACACTGCTCTAACATCTGAGACAATGACACTGCTCTCACATCTGAGACAATGACACTGTTCTCAGATCTGAGACAATGACACTGCTCCCACATATGAGACAATCACACTGCTCTCACATCTGAGACAATGACACTGCTCTCAGATCTGAGACCATGACACTGCTCCCACATATGAGACAATGACACTGCTCTCACATCTGAGACAATGACACTGCTCTCACATCTGAGACAATGACACTGCTCCCACATCTGAGACAATGACACTGCTCCTACATCTGAGACAATGACACTGCTCTCACATCTGAGATAATGACACTGCTCTCAAATCTGAGAGAATGACACTGCTCTCACATCTGAGACAATGACACTGCTCTCACATCTGAGACAATGACACTGCTCTCACATCTGAGACAATGACACTGCTCCCACATATGAGACAATGTCACTGCTCCCACATCTGAGACAATGACACTGCTCTCACATCTGAGACAATGACACTGCTCTCACATCTGAGACAATGACACTGCTCCCACATCTGATACAATGACACTGCTCCTACATCTGAGACAATGACACTGCTCTCACATCTGAGATAATGACACTGCTCTCAAATCTGAGAGAATGACACTGCTCTCACATCTGAGACAATGACACTGCTCTCACATCTGAGACAATGACACTGCTCTCACATCTGAGACAATGACACTGCTCCCACATCTGAGACAATGTCACTGCTCCCACATCTGAGACAATGACACTGCTCTCACATCTGAGACAATGACACTGCTCCCACATCTGAGACAATGACACTGCTCTCACATCTGAGACAAT
The DNA here is from genome assembly GCA_964016885.1 of Eledone cirrhosa. Classification (NCBI taxonomy): domain Eukaryota; kingdom Metazoa; phylum Mollusca; class Cephalopoda; order Octopoda; family Eledonidae; genus Eledone; species Eledone cirrhosa. The sequence continues at coordinate 436,338,660 of OZ024740.1, read as the reverse complement.
GAAACTGCTACCACATCTGAGACAATGACACTGCTCCCACATCTGAGACAATGACACTGCTGTCACATCTGAGACAATGACACTGCTCCCACATCTAAGACAATGACACTGCTCTCACATCTGAGACAAATACACTGCTCTCACATCTGAGACAATGACACTGACTGCTCTAACATCTGAGACAATGACACTGCTCCCACATCTGAGACAATAACACTGCTCTCACATCCGAGACAATGACACTGCTCTCACATCTGAGACAATGACACTGCTCCCACATCTGAGACAATGACACTGCTCTCACATCTGAGACAATGACACTGCTCTCACATCTGAGACAAATACACTGCTCTCACATCTGAAACAATGACACTGACTGCTCTAACATCTGAGACAATGACACTGCTCCCACATCTGAGACAATATCACTGCTCTCACATCCGAGACAATGACACTGCTCTCACATCTGAGACAATGACACTTTTCCCACATCTAAGACAATGATACTGCTCTCACATCTGAGACAAAGACACTGCTCTCACATCTGAGACAATGACACTGCTCCCACATCTGAGACAATGACACTGCTCTCACACCTTAGACAATGACACTGCTACCACATCTGAGACAATGACACTGCTCCCACATCTGAGACAATGACACTGCTCCCACATCTGAGACAATGACACTGCTCCTACATCTGAGACAATGACACTGCTCTCACATCTGAGATAATGACACTGCTCTCAAATATGAGACAATGACACTGCTCTCACATCTGAGACAATGACACTGCTCTCACATCTGAGACAATGACACTGCTCTCACATCTGAGACAATGACACTGCTCCCATATCTGAGACAGTGTCACTGCTCCCACATCTGAGACAATGACACTGATCCCACATCTGAGACAATGACACTGCTCTCACATCTGAGACAATGACACTGCTCCCACATCTGAGACAATGACACTGCTCTCACATCTGAGACAATGACACTGCTCTCACATCTGAGACAATGACATTGCTCCCACATCTGAGACAATTACACTGCTCTCAAATCTGAGACAATGACACTGCTCTAACATCTGAGACAATGACACTGCTCTCATATCTGAGACAATGACACTGCTCCCACATCTGCGACAATGACACTGCTCTCATATCTGAGACAATGACACTGATCTCACATCTGAGACAATGACACTGCTCTCTCATCTGTGACAATGACACTGGTCTTACATCTGAAACAATGACACTGCCCTCACATCTGAGACAATGACACTGCTCTCACATCTGAGCCAATGACTCTGCTTACACATCTGAGACAATGACACTGCTCCCACATCTGAGACAATGATACTGCTCTCACATCTGAGACAATGACACTGCTCCCACATCTGAGACAATGACACTGCTCCCACATCTGAGACTATGACACTGCTCTCACATCTGAGACAATGACACTGCTCCCACATCTGAGACAATGACACTGCTCTCACATCTGAGACAATGACACTGCTCTCACATCTGAGACAATGACACTGCTCCCACATCTGAGACAATGACACTGCTCTCACATCTGCGACAATGACACTGCTCCCACATCTGAGACAATGACACTGCTCTCACATCTGAGACAATCACACTGCTCTCACATCTGAGACAATGACACTGCTCTCACATCTGAGACAATGACACTGCTCTCAGATCTGAGACAATGACACTGCTATCACATCTGAGACAATCACACTGCTCTCACATCTGAGACAATGACACTGCTCTCAGATCTGAGACAATGACACTGCTCCCACATATGAGACAATGACACTGCTCTCACATCTGAGACAATGACACTGCTCTCACATCTGAGACAATGACACTGCTCCCACATCTGAGACAATGACACTGCTCTCACATCTGAGACAGTGACACTGTTCTCACATCTGAGACAATGACACTGCTCTCACATCTGAGACAGTGACACTGCTCTCACATCTGAGAGAATGATACTGCTCCCACATCTGAGACAATGACACTGCTCTCACATCTGAGACAATGACACTGCTCCCACATCTGAGACAATGACACTGCTCCCACATCTGAGACAATGATACTGCTCTCACATCTGAGACAATGACACTGCTCCCACATCTGAAACAATGACACTGCTCTCACATCTGAGACAATGACACTGCTCTCACATCTGAGACAATGACACTGCTCTCACATCTGAGACAATGACACTGCTCCCACATCTGAGACAATGACACTGCTCCCACATCTGAGACAATGATACTGCTCTCACATCTGAGACAATGACACTGCTCCCACATCTGAGACAATGACACTGCTCTCACATCTGAGACAATGACACTGCTCCCACATCTGAGACAATGACACTGCTCTAACATCTGAGACAATGACACTGCTCTCACATCTGAGACAATGACACTGCTCTCACATCTGAGACAATGACACTGCTCTCACATCTGAGACAATGACACTGCTCTCACATCTGAGACAATGACACTGCTCCCACATCTGAGACAATGACACTGCTCCCACATCTGAGACAATGACACTGCTCCCACATCTGAGACAATGACACTGCTCTCACATCTGAGACAATGACACTGCTCTCACATCTGAGACAATGACACTGCTCTCACATCTGAGACAATGACACTGCTCTCACATCTGAGACAATGACACTGCTCCCACATCTGAGACAATGACACTGCTCCCACATCTGAGACAATGACACTGCTCCCACATCTGAGACAATGACACTGCTCTCACATCTGAGACAATGACACTGTTCTCACATCTGAGACAATGACACTGCTCTCACATCTGAGACAATGACACTGCTCTCACATCTGAGACAATGACACTGCTCCCACATCTGAGACAATGACACTGCTCCCACATCTGAGACAATGACACTGCTTTCACATCTGAGACAATGACACTCCTCTCACATCTGAGACAATGACACTGATCCCACATCTGAGACAATGACACTGCTCCCACATCTGAGACAATGACACTGCTCTCACATCTGAGACAATGACACTGCTCTCACATCTGAGACAATGACACTGCTCGCACATCTGAGACAATGACACTGCTCCCACATCTGTATATATGTATGTATTGAGGACATGAAAAAGATATGAATACTGCTAGATTAAAAAAGAAACATCTAAAAATATCTCATGTTTTATTGGCAACATTCAATTATCAATAAAACTCAGAGTCATTAGACAGGTCTTCCAGAGGTTTCTATTGGAAGAAACCGTCTCAATTGATTTGGAATGATCCACAAATGAGACCAACCAGAGCATCAGAACTACATTTTAATTCTTCCAACCATGTAAAAGATCGACGAAGAAAAAGAAGGTTGAGAAGATAGGAAAGAAGACATTAGGAATCGTGGTTCGATAAAAAAATGGACGGTAAAATGAACTGTGTTATGACCTTCACCATAAATTAAGACAACACTACGCCACCTCTTCCTGACTTATGGAAATAATCAAAAGTCAGCTAAACGAAATATTTGCAAAATGTTGCTCCGTAATTACTTTCAATATAATTATGTTTTCTTTATGTATAGTCCTGATTTAATAAGTTCTACCATCCCTAAAGAGCTATTTTGTCTCTATTTAAACTAGGAATACTTTCGTTTATTCTCATGGTATATTTCCCATCTCTCTTGTGTATGCAAAAATCTCACTTTCCACAGTATGAATTAAACACCAGGCAATACAATCTTCTCCCTAATGTATCACTGCCTCTATATCAGCGTTTATTTTTATCCAAACTATGACTACAACCCGACCATCCCCTATATCATCATATAACTGCAAGTTTTAATCAACATTTCTTTCTCCCTTGGGTATATTTAAACTCTACACCGAAATGCCTGCTTCATAGATAAATTCCAGGAAAAAACAATCTCTTCTATCAGTTGTATTGGGTACAGACGGCATGGTTGTGTGATAAAGAAGGATATTTCGTAACCACGTGACGCCGGGTTCCATCCCATTGAGCAGCAGATTGGACAAGGTTTTTTCTCCTTAACTCCTAGGTTGTCTAGGATAGTGTAAGTGAAATTTGATTGGCACAAAATTGTGGGGGAACCTTCCGTATGTATGTATGTATGTATGTATGTATGTATGTATGTATGTATGTATGTATGTATGTATGTATGTATGTATGTATGTACGGGAGAGATGACCCATTAGCCTTTGTCAAGGCAGAATTCTAGGAGAAGGAAAACTCTGATATAACACCTGCAGCCCTGATAGTATCCAATGATGTTGACTCGTTCTTCTTTTTGGTAAATATCATCTTGGTTAAGAGAGTGGGACTGGCTTTGTGCATTGCCTTTGTTCACTATAAAAGCTTCACGGCACAGGCATTGCTTTATATCTGGAGATCTCTCTGCACTTGTCGTCACATGGTACCATGGGCCCTGCACTGTGTCAATAATTGTCATAAGTGTAGTGTTTGTACCAGAGTTTTCAAGTCGCTGGCTGGACTTAAAAGTCACACTCGTTCAACGCATCGGTAGGGGTTCTTCTACATGGATATAAAGTAGTGGCCGTACTCGAAAACGAGTTGGCAGCCACCATGTATGTATGTATGGTATCCAATGATGTTGACTTGTTCTTCTTTTTGGTAAATATCAACTTGGTTAAGAGAGTGGGACTGGCTTTGTGCAGTGCCTTTGCTCACTATAAAAGCTTCACGGCACAGGCATTGCTTTATATCTGGAGATCTCTCTGCACTTGTCGTCACATGTTACCATGGGCCCACCACTATGTGTCAATAATTGTCACAAATGTAGTGTTTGTACCAGAGTTTTCAAGTCGCTGGCTGGACTAAAAAGTCACACTCGTTCAGCCCATCGGTAGGAGTTCTCCTACATGGATATAAAGTAGTGGCCGCACTCGAAAACGAGTTGGCAGCCACCATGTATGTATGTATGTATGTATGTATGTATATATGTATGTATGTATGTATGTATGTCAGGTCACCAGTTGGTGCTACTGGTAACATGTATCCCAGTACAACCTGTCTCATGGTCGGGTCGTTGGCGACTAAACTGGCAACCCCACCAAGGTTTCTTGGTGAGGAGGGTGACTTTGGACATCCTGCAGGACTAAAAACAAAACCTGTCAAAGGGCAAAGGAGCTCTTAAGAGTCAATGGCCATCCAAAATCACAGGGAGAGATGACCACTTAGCCTTTGTCAAAGCAGAATTCTAGGAGAAGGAAAACTCTGATATAACACCTGCAACCCTGATGGTATCCAATGATGTTGACTTGTTCTTCTTTTTGGTAAATATCATCTTGGTTAAGAGAGTGGGACTGGCTTTGTGCAGTGCCTTTGCTCACTATAAAAGCTTCACGGCACAGGCATTGCTTTATATCTCGAGATCTCTCTGCACTTGTCGTAATATGGTACAATGGGCCCAGCACTATGTGTCAGTAATTGTCACAAGTGTAGTGTTTGTACCATAGTTTTCAAGTCGCTGGCTGGACTAAAAAGTCACACTCGTTCAGCGCATCAGTAGGGGTTCTCCTACATGGATATAAAGTAGTGGCCGTACTCGAAAATGAGTTTGCAGCCACCATGTATGTATGTATGTATGTATGTATGTATGTATGTATGTATGTATGTGACCAAAGAATTGTTGTATTTTGATGATTTAGAATACAAAAATTAATTAAAAACTTAGCCCACGAAAAGACAGAGTGTGTTGTCCTATCTATAAGCTCCCTCATACATTTTGATTGCATTTTCTGACGCTTGCACTGCCCTAAAATTGACTGTCAGTCTCAAGAAAACCGTCGTCATGTACCAACCTGCCCCTGGTAAGCAGTACACTGAACCAAATATGTATGTGTATGGTAAACGACTTGGAGTGGTTGATCAGTTTGTCTACATGGGAAGCACTGTCAATCGATACAGCAACCTTGACAGTGAAATCTCACTTAGGATTAGGAAAGCAAGTGATGCTTTCGGAAAGCTAGAAAGGCAACTCTGGGGTCGGCAAGACATATGCAGGAGGACAAAGGTAAAGGTGTACAGGGCATGTGTGCTCTCTTGTCTACTTTATGCCTGCGAGACCTGGGACACATATCGACAACACCTTAAGCAATTGGAGCGTTTCCATCAGATGTGTCTCAGAAGGATCCATGGCGTTCACTGGAGGGACCACATGAGTAATGTCGAGATTTTGGAAAGCTCTATGTGTGACAGTATAGAAGCTCTTGTGCTTAAGCAACGACTCCGTTGGAGTGGTCACCTTGCCAGGATGAAGGATTCTAGAATACCAACAATTCTAGAATACCAACAACTCTTTTATGGAGAGTTGGTTAAAGGAAAACGACATTACCTTAAAGATGTATATACTACAGACATTACCTTAAAAATGTATATACTACAGACATTACCCTACAGATGTATATATTACCAACATTACCTTACAGATGTATATACTACAGACATTACCTTAAAGATGTATATACTACAGACATTACCTTAAAGATGTATATACTACAGACATTACATTACAGATGTATATACTACAGACATTAGCTTACAGATGTATATATTACAGACATTACCTTACAGATGTATATATTACAGACATTATCTTACATATGTATATACTACAGACATTACCTTACAGATGTATATATTACAGACATTACCTTACAGATGTATATACTACAGACATTACCTTACAGATGTATATACTACAGACATTACCTTACAGATGTATATACTACAGACATTACCTTACAGATGTATATACTACAGACATTATCTTACAGATGTATATACTACAGACATTACCTTACCGATGTATATATTACAGACATTACCTTACACATGTATATACTACAGACATTACCTTACAGATGTATATACTACAGACATTACCTTACAGATGTATATACTACAGACATTACCTTACAGATGTATATACTACAGACATTACGTTACAGATGTATATACTACAGATATTACTATACAGATGTATATACTACAGATATTATCTTACAGATGTATATACTACAGACATTACCATACAGATGTATATACTACAGACATTACCATACAGATGTATATACTACAGACATTACCTTACACATGTATATACTACAGACATTACCTTACAGATGTATATACTACAGACATTACCTTACAGATGTATATACTACAGACATTACCATACAGATGTATATACTACAGACATTACCTTACACATGTATATACTACAGACATTACCTTACAGATGTATATACTACAGACATTACCATACAGATGTATATACTACAGACATTACCTTACACATGTATATACTACAGACATTACCTTACAGATGTATATACTACAGACATTACCTTACAGATGTATATACTACAGACATTACCTTACAGATGTATATACTACAGACATTACCTTACAGATGTATATACTACAGACATTACCTTACAGATGTATATACTACAGACATTACCTTACAGATGTATATACTACAGACATTACCTTACACATGAATATACTACAGACATTACCTTACAGATGTATATACTACAGACATTACCTTACAGATGTATATTCTACAGACATTACCTTACAGATGTATATACTACAGACATTACCATACAGATGTATATACTACAGACATTACCTTACACATGTATATACTACAGACATTACCTTACAGATGTATATACTACAGACATTACCTTACAGATGTATATACTACAGACATTACCTTACAGATGTATATACTACAGACATTACCTTACAGATGTATATATTACAGACATTACCTTACAGATGTATATACTACAGACATTACCTTACAGATGTATATACTACAGACATTACCTTACAGACGTATATACTACAGACATTACGTTACAGATGTATATACTACAGATATTACTATACAGATGTATATACTACAGATATTATCTTACAGATGTATATACTACAGATATTACTATACAGATGTATATACTACAGATATTATCTTACAGATGTATATACTACAGACATTATCTTACAGATGTATATACTAAAGACATTACCTTACAGATGTATATACTACAGACATTAACTTACAGATGTATATACTACAGACATTACCATACAGATGTATATACTACAGATATTATCTTACAGATGTATATACTACAGACATTATCTTACAGATGTATATACTAAAGACATTACCTTACAGATGTATATACTACAGACATTACCATACAGATGTATATACTACAGACATTACCTTACACATGTATATACTACAGACATTACCTTACAGATGTATATACTACAGACATGACCTTACAGATGTATATACTACAGACATTACCAAACAGATGTATATACTACAGACATTACCAAACAGATGTATATACTACAGACATTACCAAAAAGATGTATATACTACAGACATTACCTTACAGATGTATATACTACAGACATTACCTTACAGACGTATATACTACAGACATTACGTTACAGATGTATATACTACAGATATTACTATACAGATGTATATACTACAGATATTATCTTACAGATGTATATACTACAGATATTACTATACAGATGTATATACTACAGATATTATCTTACAGATGTATATACTACAGACATTATCTTACAGATGTATATACTAAAGACATTACCTTACAGATGTATATACTACAGACATTAACTTACAGATGTATATACTACAGACATTACCATACAGATGTATATACAACAGATATTATCTTACAGATGTATATACTACAGACATTATCTTACAGATGTATATACTAAAGACATTACCTTACAGATGTATATACTACAGACATTAACTTACAGATGTATATACTACAGACATTACCATACAGATTTATATACTACAGACATTACCATACAGATGTATATACTACAGACATTACCAAACAGATGTATATACTACAGACATTATCTTACATATGTATATACTACAGACATTACCTTACAGATGTATATACTACAGACATTACCAAACAGATGTATATACTACAGACATTACCTTACAGATGTATATATTACAGACATTACCATACAGATGTATATACTACAGACGTTACCTTACAGATGTATATACTACAGACATTACCTTACAGATGTATATACTACAGACATTACCTTACAGATGTATATACTACAGACATTACCAAACTGATGTATATACTACAGACATTATCTTACAGATGTATATACTACAGACATTACCATACAGATTTATATACTACAGACATTATCTTACAGATATATATACTACAGACATTAACTTACAGATGTATATACTACAGACATTATCTTACAGATGTATATACTACAGACATTACCATACAGATGTATATACTACAGACATTACCTTACACATGTATATACTACAGACATTACCTTACAGATGTATATACTACAGACATTAACTTCAAGATGTATATATTACAGACATTACAATACAGATGTATATATTACAGACATTACAATACAGATGTATATACTACAGACATTATCTTACAGATGTATATACTACAGACATTACCATACAGATGTAAATACTACAGACATTAACATACAGATGTATATACTACAGACATTATCTTACAGATGTATATACTACAGACATTATCTTACACATGTATATAATACAGAACTTACCTTACAGATGTATATACTACAGACATTTTCTTACTCATGTATATATTACAGACATTATCTTACAGATGTATATACTACAGACATTACCTTACAGATGTATATACTACAGACATTAAAATACAGATGTATATACTACAGACATTACCTTACAGATGTATAAACTATAGACTTTACCTTACAGATGTATATACTACAGACATTAACTTTCAGATGTATATACTACAGACATTGCCATACAGATTTATATACTACAGACATTATCATACAGATGTATATACTACAGACATTACCTTACAGATGTATATACTACAGACATTATCTTACAGATGTATATACTACAGACATCATTACCATACAGATGTATATACTACAGACATTATCATACAGATGTATATACTACAGACACTACCTTACAGAGGTATATACTACAGACATTACCATACAGATGTATATACTACAGACATTACCTTACAGATGTATATACTACAGACATTACCATACAGATATATATACTACAGACATTACCATACAGATGTATATACTACAGGCATTAAAATACAGATGTATAAACTATAGACATTAACTTACAGATGTATATACTACACACATTACCTTACAGATGTATATACTACAGACATTATCTTACAGATGTATATACTACAGACATTATCTTACAGATGTATATACTACAGACATTATCAGACAGATGTATATACTACAGACATTACCTTACAGATGTATATACTACAGACATTACCTTACAGATGTATAAACTATAGACATTAACTTACAGATGTATATACTACAGACATTACCTTACACATGTATATACTACAGACATTACCTTACAGATGTATATACTACAGACATTACCTTACAGATGTATATACTACAGACATTACCTTACAGATGTATATACTACAGACATTACCATACAGATGTATATACTACAGACATTAAAATACAAAATGTATATACTACAGACATTACCATATAGATGTATATACTACAGACATTACCATACAGATGTATATACTACAGACATTACCATATAGATGTATATACTACAGACATTAAAATACAGATGTATATACTACAGACATTACCATACAGATGTATATACTACAGACATTACCTTACAGATGTATATACTACAGAAATTATCTTACAGATGTATATATTACAGACATTATCTTACAGATGTATATACTACAGACATTATCTTACGGATGAATATACTACAAACATTACCATACAGATGTATATACTACAGACATTAAAATACAGATGTATATACTACAGACATTACCATATAGATGTATATACTAGAGACATTAAAATACAGATGTATATACTACAGACATTACCATATAGATGTATATACTACAGACATTAACATACAGATGTATATACTACAGACATTACCACACAGATGTATATACTACAGATATTACCTTACAGATGTATATAACACAGAACTTACCTTTCAGATGTATATACTACAGACATTACCTTACAGATGTATATACTACAGACATTTTCTTACTGATGTATATATTACAGACATTACAATACAGATGTATATACTACAGACATTACCATACAGATGTATATACTAGAGACATTAAAATACAGATGTATATACTACAGACATTACCATATAGATGTATATACTACAGACATTATCTTACAGATGTATATACTACAGACATTATCTTACAGATGTATATACTACAGACATTACCTTACAGATGTATATATTACAGACATTACCTTACAGATGTATATACTACAGACATTACCTTACAGATGTATATACTACAGAAATTACCATACAGATGTATATACTACAGGCATTAAAATAAAGATGTATATACTACAGACATTACCTTACAGATGTATATACTACAGACATTACCTTACAGATGTATAAACTATAGACATTACCTTACAGATGTATATACTACACACATTACCTTACAAATATATATATTACAGACATTACCATACAGATGTATATACTACAGACATTACTATACAGATGTGTATAATACAGATATTATCTTACAGATGTATATACTACAGACATTACCTTACAGATGTATATACTACAGACATTACCTTACAGATGTATATATACTACAGACATTACTATACAGATGTATATACTACAGATATTATCTTACAGATGTATATACTACAGACATTATCTTACAGATGTATATACTACAGACATTACCTAACAGATGTATATACTACAGACATTATCATACAGATGTATATACTACAGACACTACCTTACAGATGTATATACTACAGACATTACCATACAGATGTATATACTACAGACATTAAAATACAGATGTATATACTACAGACATTACCATACAGATGTATATACTACAGACATTACCATACAGATGTATATACTACAGACATTACCATATAGATGTATATACTACAGACATTAAAATACAGATGTATATACTACAGACATTACCTTACAGATGTATATACTACAGACATTATCTTACAGATGTATATATTACAGACATTATCTTACAGATGTATGTACTACAGACATTATCTTACGGATGTATATACATTAGACATTACCATACAGATGTATATACTACTGACATTATCTTACAGATGTATATACTACAGACACTACCTTACAGATGTATATACTACAGACGTTACCATACAGATGTATATACTACAGACATTAAAATACAGATGTATATACTACAGACATTACCATATAGATGTATATACTAGAGACATTAAAATACAGATGTATATACTACAGACATTACCATATAGATGTATATACTACAGACATTAACATACAGATGTATAAACTACAGACATTACCACACAGATGTATATACTACAGACATTATCTTACACATGTATATAACACAGAACTTACCTTACAGATGTATATACTACAGACATTACCTTACAGATGTATATAACACAGACATTACCTTACAGATGTATATACTACAGACATTACCTTACAGATGTATATACTACAGACATTTTCTTACTGATTTATATATTACAGACATTACAATACAGATGTATATATTACAGACATTACAATACAGATGTATATACTACAGACATTACCTTACAGATGCACATACAACAGACATTATCTTACCGATGTATATACTACAGCCATTAACATACAGATGTATATACTACAGACATTACCACACAGATGTATATACTACAGACATTACCTTACAGATGTATATATTACTGACATTACCATACAGATGTATATACTCCAGACGTTACCACACAGATGTATATACTACAGACATTACCTCAAATATGTATATATTACAGACATTACCTTACAGATGTATATACTACAGACGTTATCTTACAGATGTATATACTACAGACATTACCTTACAGATGTATATACTACAGACATTATCTTACAGATGTATATACTACAGACATTACCATACAGATGTATATACTACAGACATTAAAATACAGATGTATATACTACAGACATTACCATATAGATGTATATACTAGAGACATTAAAATACAGATGTATATACTACAGACATTACCTTACAGATGTATATATTACAGACATTACCTTACAGGTGTATATACTACAGGCATTACCTTACAGATGTATATACTACAGACATTAACTTCAATATGTATATATTACAGACATTACAATACAGATGTATATATTACAGACATTACAATACAGATGTATATACTACAAACATTACCTTACAGATGTATATACAACAGACATTATCTTACATATGTATATACTACAGATATTATCTTACAGATGTATATACTACAGACATTACCTCAAATATGTATATATTACAGACATTACCTTACAGATGTATATACTACAGACGTTATCTTACAGATGTATATACTACAGACATTACCTTACAGATGTATATACTACAGACATTACTTTACAGATGTCTATACTACAGACATTAACATACAGATGTATATACTACAGACATTAACATACAGATGTATATACTACAGACATTATCTTACAGATGTATATACTACAGACATTATCTTACACATGTATATAACACAGAACTTATCTTACAGATGTATATACTACAGACATTACCTTACAGATGTATATACTACAGACATTTTCGTACTGATGTATATATTACAGACATTATCTTACAGATGTATATACTACAGAAATTAAAATACAGATGTATATAGTACAGACATTACCATATAGATGTATGTACTACAAGCATTAAAATACAGATGTATATACTACAGACATTACCTTACAGATGTATAAACTATAGACATTACCTTACAGATGTATATACTACAGACATTAACTTACAGATGTATATACTACAGACATTACCATACAGATTTATATACTACAGACATTACCTTACACATGTATATACTACAGACATTACCTTACAGATGTATATACTACAGACATTATCTTACAGATGTATATACTACAGACACTACCTTACAGATGTATATACTACAGACATTACCATACAGATGTATATACTACAGACATTATCATACAGATGTATATACTACAGACACTACCTTACAGATGTATATACTACAGACATTACCATACAGATGTATATACTACAGACATTAACTTCAAGATGTATATATTACAGACATTACAATACAGATGTGTATATTACAGACATTACAATACAGATGTATATACTACAGACATTACCTTACACATGTATATACTACAGACATTATCTTACAGATGTATATACTACAGACATTAACATACAGATGTATATACTACAGACATTACCACACAGATGTATATACTACAGACATTACCTTACAGACGTATATACTACAGACATTACGTTACAGATGTATATACTACAGATATTACTATACAGATGTATATACTACAGATATTATCTTACAGATGTATATACTACAGATATTACTATACAGATGTATATACTACAGATATTATCTTACAGATGTTTATACTACAGACATTATCTTACAGATGTATATACTAAAGACATTACCTTACAGATATATATACTACAGACATTAACTTACAGATGTATATACTACAGACATTACCATACAGATGTATATACTACAGATATTATCTTACAGATGTATATACTACAGACATTATCTTACAGATGTATATACTAAAGACATTACCTTACAGATGTATATACTACAGACATTAACTTACAGATGTATATACTACAGACATTACCATACAGATTTATATACTACAGACATTACCATACAGATGTATATACTACAGACATTACCAAACAGATGTATATACTACAGACATTATCTTACATATGTATATACTACAGACATTACCTTACAGATGTATATACTACAGACATTACCAAACATATGTATATACTACAGACATTACCTTACAGATGTATATATTACAGACATTACCATACAGATGTATATACTACAGACGTTACCTTACAGATGTATATACTACAGACATTACCTTACAGATGTATATACTACAGACATTACCTTACAGATGTATATACTACAGACATTACCAAACTGATGTATATACTACAGACATTATCTTACAGATGTATATACTACAGACATTACCATACAGATTTATATTCTACAGACATTATCTTACAGATATATATACTATAGACATTAACTTACAGATGTATATACTACAGACATTATCTTACAGATGTATATACTACAGACATTACCATACAGATGTATATACTACAGACATTACCTTACACATGTATATACTACAGACATTACCTTACAGATGTATATACTACAGACATTAACTTCAAGATGTATATATTACAGACATTACAATACAGATGTATATATTACAGACATTACAATACAGATGTATATACTATAGACATTATCTTACAGATGTATATACTACAGACATTACCATACAGATGTAAATACTACAGACATTAACATACAGATGTATATACTACAGACATTATCTTACAGATGTATATACTACAGACATCATCTTACACATGTATATAATACAGAACTTACCTTACAGATGTATATACTACAGACATTTTCTTACTCATGTATATATTACAGACATTATCTTACAGATGTATATACTACAGACATTACCTTACAGATGTATATACTACAGACATTAAAATACAGATGTATATACTACAGACATTACCTTACAGATGTATAAACTATAGACTTTACCTTACAGATGTATATACTACAGACATTAACTTTCAGATGTATATACTACAGACATTGCCATACAGATTTATATACTACAGACATTACCATACAGATGTATATACTACAGACATTACCTTACAGATGTATATACTACAGACATTATCTTACAGATGTATATACTACAGACATCATTACCATACAGATGTATATACTACAGACATTATCATACAGATGTATATACTACAGACACTACCTTACAGAGGTATATACTACAGACATTACCATACAGATGTATATACTACAGACATTACCTTACAGATGTATATACTACAGACATTACCATACAGATATATATACTACAGACATTACCATACAGATTTATATACTACAGACATTACCATACAGATGTATATACTACAGACATTACCAAACAGATGTATATACTACAGACATTACCTTACAGATGTATATACTACAGACATTACCTTACAGATGTATATACAACAGACATTATCTTACAGATGTATATACTACAGATATTATCTTACAGATGTATATACTACAGACATTAACATACAGATGTATATACTACAGACATTACCACACAGATGTATATACTACAGACATTACCTTATAGATGTATATATTACAGACATTACCATACAGATGTATATACTCCAGACGTTACCACACAGATGTATATACTACAGACATTACCTCAAATATGTATATATTACAGACATTACCTTACAGATGTATATACTACAGACGTTATCTTACAGATGTATATACTACAGACATTACCTTACAGATGTATATACTACAGACATTACTTTACAGATGTCTATACTACAGACATTAACATACAGATGTATATACTACAGACATTAACATACAGATGTATATACTACAGACATTATCTTACAGATGTATATACTACAGACATTATCTTACACATGTATATAACACAGAACTTACCTTACAGATGTATATACTACAGACATTACCTTACAGATGTATATACTACAGACATTTTCGTACTGATGTATATATTACAGACATTATCTTACAGATGTATATACTACAGACATTACCTTACAGATGTATATACTACAGACATTAAAATACAGATGTATATAGTACAGACATTACCATATAGATGTATGTACTACAGACATTACCATATAGATGTATATACTACAAGCATTAAAATACAGATGTATATACTACAGACATTACCTTACAGATGTATAAACTATCGACATTACCTTACAGATGTATATACTACAGACATTAACTTACAGATGTATATACTACAGACATTACCATACAGATTTATATACTACAGACATTACCTTACAGATGTATATACTACAGACATTACCTTACAGATGTATATACTACAGACATTATCTTACAGATTTATATACTACAGACATCATTACCATACAGATGTATATACTACAGACATTATCATACAGATGTATATACTACAGACACTACCTTACAGATGTATATACTACAGACATTACCATACAGATGTATATACTACAGACATTAACTTCAAGATGTATATATTACAGACATTACAATACAGATGTATATATTACAGACATTACAATACAGATGTATATACTACAGACATTACCTTACACATGTATATACTACAGACATTATCTTACAGATGTATATACTACAGACATTAACATACAGATGTATATACTACAGACATTACCACACAGATGTATATACTACAGACATTACCTTACAGACGTATATACTACAGACATTACGTTACAGATGTATATACTACAGATATTACTATACAGATGTATATACTACAGATATTATCTTACAGATGTATATACTACAGATATTACTATACAGATGTATATACTACAGATATTATCTTACAGATGTATATACTACAGACATTATCTTACAGATGTATATACTAAAGACATTACCTTACAGATGTATATACTACAGACATTACCATACAGATGTATATACTACAGATATTATCTTACAGATGTATATACTACAGACATTATCTTACAGATGTATATACTAAAGACATTACCTTACAGATGTATATACTACAGACGTTAACTTACAGATGTATATACTACAGACATTACCATACAGATTTATATACTACAGACATTACCATACAGATGTATATACTACAGACATTACCTTACAGATGTATATACTACAGACATTAACTTCAAGATGTATATATTACAGACATTACAATACAGATGTATATATTACAGACATTACAATACAGATGTATATACTACAGACATTACCTTACAGATGTATATACAACAGACATTATCTTACAGATGTATATACTACAGATATTATCTTACAGATGTATATACTACAGACATTAACATACACATGTATATACTACAGACATTACCACACAGATGTATATACTACAGACATTACCTTACAGATATATATATTACAGACATTACCATACAGATGTATATACTCCAGACGTTACCACACAGATGTATATACTACAGACATTACCTCAAATATGTATATATTACAGACATTACCTTACAGATGTATATACTACAGACGTTATCTTACAGATGTATATACTACAGACATTACCTTACAGATGTATATACTACAGACATTACTTTACAGATGTCTATACTACAGACATTAACATACAGATGTATATACTACAGACATTAACATACAGATGTATATACTACAGACATTATCTTACAGATGTATATACTACAGACATTATCTTACACATGTATATAACACAGAACTTACCTTACAGATGTATATACTACAGACATTACCTTACAGATGTATATACTACAGACATTTTCGTACTGATGTATATATTACAGACATTATCTTACAGATGTATATACTACAGACATTACCTTACAGATGTATATACTACAGACATTAAAATACAGATGTATATAGTACAGACATTACCATATAGATGTATGCACTACAGACATTACCACATAGATGTATATACTACAAGCATTAAAATACAGATGTATATACTACAGACATTACCTTACAGATGTATAAACTATAGACATTACCTTACAGATGTATATACTACAGACATTAACTTACAGATGTATATACTACAGACATTACCATACAGATTTATATACTACAGACATTACCTTACAGATGTATATACTACAGACATTACCTTACAGATGTATATACTACAGACATTATCTTACAGATTTATATACTACAGACATCATTACCATACAGATGTATATACTACAGACATTATCATACAGATGTATATACTACAGACACTACCTTACAGATGTATATACTACAGACATTACCATACAGATGTATATACTACAGACATTAACTTCAAGATGTATATATTACAGACATTACAATACAGATGTATATATTACAGACATTACAATACAGATGTATATACTACAGACATTACCTTACACATGTATATACTACAGACATTATCTTACAGATGTATATACTACAGACATTAACATACAGATGTATATACTACAGACATTACCACACAGATGTATATACTACAGACATTACCTTACAGATGTATATATTACAGACATTACCATACAGATGTATATACTCCAGACGTTACCACACAGATGTATATACTACAGACATTACCTCAAATATGTATATATTACAGACATTACCTTACAGATGTATATACTACAGACGTTATGTTACAGATGTATATACTACAGACATTACCTTACAGATGTATATAATACAGACATTATCTTACAGATGTATATACTACAGACATTACCATACAGATGTATATACTACAGACATTAAAATACAGATGTATATACTACAGACATTACCATATAGATGTATATACTAGAGACATTAAAATACAGATGTATATACTACAGACATTACCATATAGCTGAATATACTACAGACATTATCTTACAGATGTATATACTACAGACATTATCTTACAGATGTATATATTACAGACATTACCTTACAGGTGTATATACAACAGACATTACCTTACAGATATATATACTACAGACATTAACTTCAAGATGTATATATTACAGACATTACAATACAGATGTATATATTACAGACATTACAATACAGATGTATATACTACAGACATTACCTTACAGATGTATATACAACAGACATTATCTTACAGATGTATATACTACAGATATTATCTTACAGATGTATATACTACAGACATTACCATATCGATGTATATATTACTGACATTACCATGCAGAGGTATATACTACAGACATTACCTTAAAGATGTATATATTACAGACATTACCTTACAGATGGTTATATTATAGACATTACCTTACAGATGTATATACTACAGACATTACCTTACAGATGTATATACTACAGACATTACCATACAGATGTATATACTACAGACATTACCTTACAGATGTATATACTACAGATATTACTTTACAGATGTATATACTACAGACATAAACATACAGATGTATATACTACAGACATAACCTTACAGATGTATACGCTACAGACATTACGATACAGATGTATATATTACAGACATTACCTTACAGATGTATATACTACCGACATTACCTTACAGATGTATATACTACGGAGATTATCTTACAGATGTATATATTACAGACATTACATTACAAATGTATATATTACAGACATTACCTTATAGATGTATATCTTACAGACATTACCTTACAGATGTATACACTACAGATATTACCTTACAGATGTATATACTACACACATTATCTTACAGATGTATATACTACAGACATTACCTTACAGATGTATATACTACAGATATTACCATACAGATATATATACTACAGACATTATCTTACAGATGTATATACTACAGACATTACCTTACAGATATATATACTACAGACATTACCTTACAGATGTATATACTACAGACATTACCATACAGATGTATATACTACAGACATTACCATACAAATATATATACTACAGACATTACCATACAGATGTATATACTACAGACAATACCTTACAGATGTATATACTACAGACATTACCAAACAGATGTATATATTACAGATATTACCATACAGATGTATATACTACAGACATTACCTTACAGATGTATATACTACAGAGATTATCATCCAGATGTATATACTACAGACATTACCATACAGATGTATATACTACAGATATTACCTTACAGATGTATATACTACAGACGTTACCTTACAGATGTATATACTACAGACATTACTTTACAGATGTATATACTACAGACATTATCTTACAGATGTATATACTACAGATATTACCTTAGATGTATATACTACAGACATTATCTTACAGATGTATATACTACAGACATTACCTTACAGATTTATATAATACAGACATTACCTTACAGATGTATATACTACAGACATTACCATACAGATGTATATATTACAGACATTACCTTACAGATGTATATACTACAGACATTATATTACAGATGTATATACTACAGACATTACTTTATGGATGTATATACTACAGACATAAACATACAGATGTATATACTACAGACATTACCTTACAGATGTATATACTACAGACATTCGCATACAGATGTAAATATTACAGACATTACCATGCAGATGCATATACTACAGACATTACCTTACAGATGTATATACTACAGACATTACCATACAGATGAATATATTACAGACATTACCTTACATATGTATATACTACAGACATTACCTGACAGATGTATATACTACAGACATTACCATACAGACGTATATATTACAGACATTACCTTACAGATGTATATAATACAGACATTACCATACAGATGTATATATTACAGACATTACCATACAGATGTATATACTACAGATATTACCTTATTGATATATATATTACCAACATTACCTTACAGATGTATATATTATAGACATTATCTTACAGATGTATATACTACAGACATTACCTTACAAATGTATATACTACAGACATTATCTTACAGATATACATACTACAGACATTACCAGACAGATGTATATAGTACAGACATTATCTTACAGATGTATATATTACAGACATTACCTTACAGATGTATATACTTCAGACATTACCTTACAGATGTATATGCGACAGACATTACCTTACAGGTGTATATACTACAGACATTACCTTACAGATGTATATACTACAGACATTACCTTACATATGTATATACTACAGACATTACCATACAGATGTATATACTACAGACATTACCTTACAGATGTATATACTACAGACATTACCATACAGATGTATATATTACAGACATTACCTTACAGATGTATATACTACAGATATTACCTTACAGATGTATACACTACAGACATTACGATACAGATGTATATATTACAGACATTACCTTACAGATGTATATACTACAGACATTACCTTACAGATGTATATACTACAGACATTACCATACAGATCTATATACTACAGACATTACCATACAGATGTATATACTACAGACATTATCTTACAGATGTATATACTACAGACATTATCTTACAGATGTATATACTATAGACATTACCATACAGATGTATATACTACAGACATTACCATACAGATGTATATACTACAGACATTACCTTACAGATGTATATACTACAGACATTACCTTACAGATGTATATAATACAGACATTATCTTACAGATGTATATACTACAGACATTATCTTACATATGTATATACTACAGATATTACCTTACATATGTATATACTACAGACATTACCTTACAGATGTATATACTACAGACATTACCTTACAGATGTATATACTACAGACATTACCTTACAGATGTATATACTACAGACATTACCTTACAGATGTATACACTACAGATATTACCTTACAGATGTATATACTACACACATTATCTTACAGATGTATATACTACAGACATTACCTTACAGATGTATATACTACAGATATTACCATACAGATGTATATACTACAGACATTATCTTACAGATGTATATACTACAGACATTACCTTACAGAAGTATATACTACAAACATTATCTTACAGATGTATATACTACAGACATTACCATACAGATGTATATACTATAGACATTACCTTACAGATGTATATACTACAGACATTACCTTACATATGTATATACTACAGACATTACCATACAGATGTATATACTACAGACATTACCATACAGATGTATATATTACAGACATTACCTTACAGATGTATATACTACAGACATTACCATACAGATGTATATAATACAGACATTACCTTACAGATGTATATACTACAGACATTATCAGACAGATGTATATACTACAGACATTACCATACAGATGTATATAATACAGACATTACCTTACAGATGAATATATTACAGACGCTATCTTACAGATGTATATAATTCAGATATTACCTTACAGATGTATATACTACAGAGATTATCATCCAGATGTATATACTACAGATATTACCATACAGATGTATATATTACAGACATTACCTTACAGATGTATATACTACAGACATTACCATACAGATGTATATACTACAGATATTACCTTACAGATGTATATACAACAGATATTACCTTACAGATGTATATACTACAGACATTACTTTACAGATGTATATACTACAGACATAAACATACAGATGTATATACTACACACATTACCATACAGATGTATATACTACAGACATTACCTTACATATGTATATACTAGACATTACCTTACAGATGTATATACTACAGACATTACCATACAGATGTATATATTACAGACATTACCTTACAGA
Source organism: Eledone cirrhosa (assembly GCA_964016885.1). Lineage (NCBI taxonomy): Eukaryota > Metazoa > Mollusca > Cephalopoda > Octopoda > Eledonidae > Eledone > Eledone cirrhosa. Next base: position 436,314,772 of record OZ024740.1, on the reverse strand, counting down.
TGTATATACTACAGACATTACCATACAGATGTATATATTACAGACATTCCTTTACAGATGTATATACTACAGACATTACCTTACAGATGTATATACTACAGACATTACCATACAGATGTATATACTACAGACATTAACATACAGATGTATATACTACAGACATTACTTTAAAGATGTTTATATTACAGACATTACCTTACAGATGTATATACTACAGACATTACCATATAGATGTATATACTACAGACATTACCTTACAGATGTATATACTATAGACATTATCTTACGGATGTATATAATACAGACATTGCCATACAGATGTATATATTACAGACATTATCTTACAAATGTATATACTACAGACATTACCTTACAGATGTATATACTACAAACATTACCTTACAAATGTATATACTACAGACATTATCATCCAGATGTATATACTACAGACATTACCTTACAGATTTATATACTACAGATTTTACCTTACAGATGTATATACTACACACATTATCTTACAGATTTATATACTACAGACATTACCTTACAGATGTATATACTACAGACATTACCTTACAGATGTATATACTACAGATTTTACCTTACAGATGTATATACTACACACATTATCTTACAGATTTATATACTACAGACATTACCTTACAGATGTATATACTACAGACATTACCTTACAGATGGTTATATGACAGACATTCGCATACAGATGTATATATTACAGACATTACCATGCAGATGCATATACTACAGACATTACCTTACAGATGTATATATTACAGACATTACCTTATAGATGTATATACTACAGACATTACCATACAGATGTATATATTACAGACATTACCTTACATATGTATATACTACAGACATTACCTGACAGATGTATATACTACAGACATTACCATACAGACGTATATATTACAGACATTACCTTACAGATGTATATAATACAGACATTACCATACAGATGTATATATTACAGACATTACCTTACAGATGTATATATTACAGACATTACCATACAGATGTATATACTACAGATATTACCTTATTGATATATATATTACCAACATTACCTTACAGATGTATATATTACAGACATTATCTTACAGATGTATATACTACAGACATTACCTTACAAATGTATATACTACAGACATTATCTTACAGATATACATACTACAGACATTACCAGACAGATGTATATATTACAGACATTACCTTACAGATGTATATACTTCAGACATTACCTTACAGATGTATATGCGACAGACATTACCTTACATATGTATATACTACAGACAATACCATACAGATGTATATACTACAGATATTACCATACAGATGTATATACTACAGACATTATCTTACAGATGTATATACTACAGACATTACCTTACAGATGTATATACTACAGACATTACCTTACAGATGTATATACTACAGACATTACCATACAGATGTATATACTATAGACATTACCTTACAGATGTATATACTACAGACATTACCTTACAGATGTATATACTACAGACATTACCATACAGATGTATATAATACAGACATTACCTTACAGATGTATATACTACAGACATTATCAGACAGATGTATATACTACAGACATTACCATACAGATGTATATAATACAGACATTACCTTACAGATGTATATACTACAGACATTACCATACAGATGTATATATTACAGACATTACCATGCAGAAGTATATACTACAGACATTACCTTACAGATGAATATATTACAGACGCTATCTTACAGATGTATATAATTCAGATATTACCTTACAGATGTATATACTACAGAGATTATCATCCAGATGTATATACTACAGATATTACCATACAGATGTATATATTACAGACATTACCTTACAGATGTATATACTACAGACATTACCATACAGATGTATATACTACAGATATTACTTTACAGATGTATATACTACAGACATTACCTTACAGATGTATATACTACAGACATTACCATACAGATGTATATACTACAGACATTACTTTAAAGATGTATATATTACAGACATTACCTTACAGATGTATATACTACAGACATTACCGTACAGATGTATATACTACAGACATTACCTTACAGATGTATATACTACAGACATTATCTTACGGATGTATATAATACAGACATTGCCATACAGATGTATATATTACAGACATTATCTTACAGATGTATATACTACAGACATTACCTTACAGATGTATATACTACAAACATTACCTTACAAATGTATATACTACAGATATTATCATCCAGATGTATATACTACAGACATTACCTTACAGATGTATATACTACAGATTTTACCTTACAGATGTATATACTACACACATTATCTTACAGATTTATATACTACAGACATTACCTTACATATGTATATACTACAGACATTACCTTACAGATGTATATACTACAGATTTTACCTTACAGATGTATATACTACACACATTATCTTACAGATTTATATACTACAGACATTACCTTACAGATGTATATACTACAGACATTACCTTACAGATGGTTATATGACAGACATTACCTTACAGATGTATATACTACAGACATTACCATACAGATGTATATACTACAGACGTTACCATACAGATGTATATATTACAGACATTACCTTACAGATGTATATATTACAGACATTATCATACAGATGTATATACTACAGACATTACCATACAGAGGTATATACTACAGACATTATCTTACAGATGTATATACTACAGATATTACCTTAGATGTATATACTACAGACATTATCTTAGAGATGTATATACTACAGACATTACCATACAGATGTATATACTACAGACATTATCTTACAGATGTATATACTACAGACATTACCATAAGAGATGTATATATTACAGACATTACCTTACAGATGTATATATTAAAGACATTACCATACAGATGTATATACTACAGACGTTACCATACAGATGTATAAACTACAGACATAATCATACAGATGTATATACTACAGACATTATCATCCAGATGTATATACTACAGATATTACCATACAGATGTATATAATACAGACATTACCTTACAGATGTATATACTACAGACATTACCATACAGATGTATATATTACAGACATTACCTTACAGATGTATATATTACAGACATTACCTTACAGATGTATATACTACAGACATTATATTATAGATGTATATACTACAGACATTACCTTACAGATGTATATACTATAGACATTACCATACAGATGTATATACTACGGACATTATCTTACAGATGTATATACTACAGACATTACCTTACAGATGTATATACTACAGACATTACCTTACATATGTATATACTACAGACATTACCATACAGATGTATATACTACAGACATTACCATACAGATGTATATACTACAGACATTACCATACAGATGTATATACTACAGACATTTCCTTTCAGATGTATATACTACAGACATTACCTTACAGATGTATATACTACAGAGATTACCTTACAGATGTGTATACTACAGACATTACCTTACAGATGTATATACTACAGACATTACCTTACAGATGTATATACTACAGACATTACCTTACAGATGTATATACTACAGACATTACCTTACAGATGTATATACTACAGACATTATCATCCAGATGTATATACTACAGATATTACCATACAGATGTATATACTACAGACATTACCTTACAGATGTATATACTACAGACATTACCTTACAGATGTATATACTACATACATTACCATACAGATGTATATACTACAGACATTATCTTACATATGTATATACTACAGACATTACCTTACAGATGTATATACTACAGACATTACCTTACAGATGTATATACTACAGACATTACCTTACAGCTGTATATACTACAGACATTACTTTACAGATGTATATACGACAGACATAAACATACAGATGTATATACTACAGACATTACCTTACAGATGTATATACTACAGACATTACTTTACGGATGTATATACTACAGACATTATCTTACAGATGTATATACTACAGACATTACCTTACAGATGTTTATACTACAGACATTCCCATACAGATGTATATATTACAGACATTACGTTATAGATATATATATTACAGACATTACCTTACAGATGTATATACTACAGGCATTACCTTACAGATGTATATATTACAGACATTACGTTATAGATATATATATTACAGACATTACCTTACAGATGTATATACTACAGGCATTACCTTACAGATGTATATACTACAGACATTACCATACAGATGTATATATTACAGACATTACCTTACAGATGTATATAATACAGACATTACCATACATATGTATATATTACAGACATTACCTTACAGATGTATATATTACAGACATTCCCATACAGATGTATATACGACAGATATTACCTTACAGATGTATATATTACAGACATTATGTTACAAATGTATATACTACAGACATTAACTTACAGATGTATATACTACAGATATTACCTTACATATGTATACACTACAGACGTTACGATACAGATGTATATATTACAGACATTACCTTACAGATGTATATCCTACAGACATTACCTTACAGATGTATATATTACCGACATTACCTTACAAATGTATATACTACAGACATTACCATACAGATGTATATACTACAGATATTACCTTACAGATGTATATACTACAGACATTACCTTACAGATGTAAATACTACAGACATTACTTTACAGATGTATATACTACAGACATAAACATACAGATGTATATACTACAGGCATTACCATACAGATGTATATACTACAGACATTTCCTTACAGATGTATATACTACAGACATTACCTTACATATGTATATACTACAGAGATTACCTTACAGATGTATATACTACAGACATTACCTTACAGATGTATATACTACAGACATTACCTTACAGATGTATATACTACAGACATTATCATTCAGATGTATATACTACAGATATTACCATATAAATGTATATATTACAGACATTACCTTACAGATGTATATACTACAGACATTATCATCCAGATGTATATATGACAGACATTACCTTACAGATGTATCTACTACAGACATTTCCTTACAGATGTATATACTACAGAAATTACCATACAGATGTATATACTACAAACATTACCATACAGATGTATATACTACAGATATTACCTTACAGATGTATATATTACAGACATTATGTTACAGATGTATATACTACAGACATTATCTTACAGATGTATATACTACAGACATTACCTTACAGATGTATATACTACAGACATTACCTTACAGATGTATATACTACAGATATTACCTTACAGGTGTATATACTACATACATTACCATACAGATGTATATACTACAGACATTACATTACAGATGTATATATTACCGACATTATCTTACAGATATATATACTAGAGACATTACCTTACAGATGTATATACTACAGATATTATCTTACAGATGTATATACTACAGACATTATCTTACAGATGTATATACTACAGACATTACCATACAGATGTATATACTACAGACATTATCTTACAGATGTATATACTACAGACATTATCTTACAGATGTATATACTACAGACATTACCATACAGATATATATATACTACAGACATTACCATACAGATGTATATACTACTGACATTATCTTACAGATGTATATACTACAGACATTACCTTACAGATGTATATACTACAGACATTATCTTATAGATGTATATACTACAGACATTACCATACAGATGTATATACTACAGACATTACCATTCAGATGTATATACTACAGACATTACGTTACAGATGTATATACTACAGACATTACCATACAGATGTATATATTACAGACATTACCATACAGATGCATATACTACAGACATTACCTTAAAGATGTATATACTAGAGACATTAACTTACAGATGTATATACTACAGACATTACCTTACCGATGTATATACTACAGACATTACCTTACCGATGTATATACTACAGATATTACCTTACAGATGCATATACTACAGACATTACCTTACAGATGCATATACTACAGACATTACCTTAAAGATGTAAATACTACAGACATTACCATACAGATGTATATAATACAGACATTACCTTACAGATGTATATACTACAGACATTATCAGACAGATGTATATACTACAGACATTACCTTACAGATGTATATACTACAGACATTACCTTACAGATGCATATACTACAGACATTACCTTACCGATGTATATACTACAGACATTATCTTACAGATGTATATACTACCGACATTATCAGACAGATGTATATACTACAGACATTACCTTACAGATGTATATACTACAGACATTACCTTACCGATGTATATACTACAGACATTACCATACAGATGTATATACTACAGACATTACCTTACAGGTGTATATACTACATACATTACCTTACAGATGTATATACTACAAACATTACCTTACAGATGTATATACTACAGACATTACCATACAGATGTATATAATACAGACATTACCTTACAGATGTATATACTACAGACATTATCAGACAGATGTATATACTACAGACATTACCTTACAGATGTATATACTACAGACATTACCTTACAGATGTATATACTACAGACATTACCTTACAGATGTATATACTACAGACATTACCATACAGATGTATATAATACAGACATTACCTTACAGATGTATATACTACAGACATTATCAGACAGATGTATATACTACAGACATTACCTTACACATGTATATACTACAGACATTACCTTACAGATGTATATACTACAGATAGTACCTTACAGATGTATATACTACAGACATTACCTTACAGATGTATATACTACAGAGATTACCTTACAGATGTATATACTACAGACATTACCTTACAGATGTATATACTACAGAGATTACCTTACAGATGTATATACTACAGACATTAACTTACAGATGTATATACTACAGACATTACCTTACAGATGTATATACTACAGACATTCCCATACAGATGTATATATTACAGACATTACCATGCAGATGTATATACTACAGACATTACCTTACAGATGTATATATTACAGACATTACCTTATAGATGTATATACTACAGACATAAACATACAGATGTATATACTACAGGCATTACCATACAGATGTATATACTACAGACATTACCATACAGATGTATATATTACAGACATTACCTTACAGATGTATATATTACAGACATTACCATACAGATGTATATACTACAGATATTACCTTACAGATGTATATATTTCAGACATTCCCATACAGATGTATATACGACAGATATTACCTTACAGATGTATATATTACAGATATTACCTTACATATGTATACACTACAGACATTACGATACAGATGTATATATTACAGACATTACCTTACAGATGTATATACTACAGACATTACCTTACAGATGTATATACTACAGACATTATCTTACAGATGTATATATTACAGACATTACCTTACAGATGCATATACTACAGACATTACCATACAGATGTATATACTACAGATATTACCTTACAGATGTATATACTACAGACATTACCTTACAGATGTATATACTACAGACATTACTTTACAGATGTATATACTACAGACATAAACATACAGATGTATATACTACAGGCATTACCATACAGATGTATATACTACAGACATTTCCTTACAGATGTATATACTACAGACATTACCTTACAGATGTATATACTACAGAGATTACCTTACAGATGTATATACTACAGACATTACCATACAGATGTATATACTACAGACATTACCTTACAGATGTATATACTACAGACATTACCTTACAGATGTATATACTACAGACATTACCTTACAGATGTATATACTACAGACATTACCATACAGATGTATATACTATAGACATTACCTTACAGATGTATATACTACAGACATTACCTTACAGATGTATATACTACAGACATTACCATACAGATGTATATAATACAGACATTACCTTACAGATGTATATACTACAGACATTATCAGACAGATGTATATACTACAGACATTACCATACAGATGTATATAATACAGACATTACCTTACAGATGTATATACTACAGACATTACCATACAGATGTATATATTACAGACATTACCATGCAGAAGTATATACTACAGACATTACCTTACAGATGAATATATTACAGACGCTATCTTACAGATGTATATAATTCAGATATTACCTTACAGATGTATATACTACAGAGATTATCATCCAGATGTATATACTACAGATATTACCATACAGATGTATATATTACAGACATTACCTTACAGATGTATATACTACAGACATTACCATACAGATGTATATACTACAGATATTACTTTACAGATGTATATACTACAGACATTACCTTACAGATGTATATACTACAGACATTACCATACAGATGTATATACTACAGACATTACTTTAAAGATGTATATATTACAGACATTACCTTACAGATGTATATACTACAGACATTACCGTACAGATGTATATACTACAGACATTACCTTACAGATGTATATACTACAGACATTATCTTACGGATGTATATAATACAGACATTGCCATACAGATGTATATATTACAGACATTATCTTACAGATGTATATACTACAGACATTACCTTACAGATGTATATACTACAAACATTACCTTACAAATGTATATACTACAGATATTATCATCCAGATGTATATACTACAGACATTACCTTACAGATGTATATACTACAGACATTATCATTCAGATGTATATACTACAGATATTACCATATAAATGTATATATTACAGACATTACCTTACAGATGTATATACTACAGACATTATCATCCAGATGTATATATGACAGACATTACCTTACAGATGTATCTACTACAGACATTTCCTTACAGATGTATATACTACAGAAATTACCATACAGATGTATATACTACAAACATTACCATACAGATGTATATACTACAGATATTACCTTACAGATGTATATATTACAGACATTATGTTACAGATGTATATACTACAGACATTATCTTACAGATGTATATACTACAGACATTACCTTACAGATGTATATACTACAGACATTACCTTACAGATGTATATACTACAGATATTACCTTACAGGTGTATATACTACATACATTACCATACAGATGTATATACTACAGACATTACATTACAGATGTATATATTACCGACATTATCTTACAGATATATATACTAGAGACATTACCTTACAGATGTATATACTACAGATATTATCTTACAGATGTATATACTACAGACATTATCTTACAGATGTATATACTACAGACATTACCATACAGATGTATATACTACAGACATTATCTTACAGATGTATATACTACAGACATTATCTTACAGATGTATATACTACAGACATTACCATACAGATATATATATACTACAGACATTACCATACAGATGTATATACTACTGACATTATCTTACAGATGTATATACTACAGACATTACCTTACAGATGTATATACTACAGACATTATCTTATAGATGTATATACTACAGACATTACCATACAGATGTATATACTACAGACATTACCATTCAGATGTATATACTACAGACATTACGTTACAGATGTATATACTACAGACATTACCATACAGATGTATATATTACAGACATTACCATACAGATGCATATACTACAGACATTACCTTAAAGATGTATATACTAGAGACATTAACTTACAGATGTATATACTACAGACATTACCTTACCGATGTATATACTACAGACATTACCTTACCGATGTATATACTACAGATATTACCTTACAGATGCATATACTACAGACATTACCTTACAGATGCATATACTACAGACATTACCTTAAAGATGTAAATACTACAGACATTACCATACAGATGTATATAATACAGACATTACCTTACAGATGTATATACTACAGACATTATCAGACAGATGTATATACTACAGACATTACCTTACAGATGTATATACTACAGACATTACCTTACAGATGTATATACTACAGACATTATCATTCAGATGTATATACTACAGATATTACCATATAAATGTATATATTACAGACATTACCTTACAGATGTATATACTACAGACATTATCATCCAGATGTATATATGACAGACATTACCTTACAGATGTATCTACTACAGACATTTCCTTACAGATGTATATACTACAGAAATTACCATACAGATGTATATACTACAAACATTACCATACAGATGTATATACTACAGATATTACCTTACAGATGTATATATTACAGACATTATGTTACAGATGTATATACTACAGACATTATCTTACAGATGTATATACTACAGACATTACCTTACAGATGTATATACTACAGACATTACCTTACAGATGTATATACTACAGATATTACCTTACAGGTGTATATACTACATACATTACCATACAGATGTATATACTACAGACATTACATTACAGATGTATATATTACCGACATTATCTTACAGATATATATACTAGAGACATTACCTTACAGATGTATATACTACAGATATTATCTTACAGATGTATATACTACAGACATTATCTTACAGATGTATATACTACAGACATTACCATACAGATGTATATACTACAGACATTATCTTACAGATGTATATACTACAGACATTATCTTACAGATGTATATACTACAGACATTACCATACAGATATATATATACTACAGACATTACCATACAGATGTATATACTACTGACATTATCTTACAGATGTATATACTACAGACATTACCTTACAGATGTATATACTACAGACATTATCTTATAGATGTATATACTACAGACATTACCATACAGATGTATATACTACAGACATTACCATTCAGATGTATATACTACAGACATTACGTTACAGATGTATATACTACAGACATTACCATACAGATGTATATATTACAGACATTACCATACAGATGCATATACTACAGACATTACCTTAAAGATGTATATACTAGAGACATTAACTTACAGATGTATATACTACAGACATTACCTTACCGATGTATATACTACAGACATTACCTTACCGATGTATATACTACAGATATTACCTTACAGATGCATATACTACAGACATTACCTTACAGATGCATATACTACAGACATTACCTTAAAGATGTAAATACTACAGACATTACCATACAGATGTATATAATACAGACATTACCTTACAGATGTATATACTACAGACATTATCAGACAGATGTATATACTACAGACATTACCTTACAGATGTATATACTACAGACATTACCTTACAGATGCATATACTACAGACATTACCTTACCGATGTATATACTACAGACATTATCTTACAGATGTATATACTACCGACATTATCAGACAGATGTATATACTACAGACATTACCTTACAGATGTATATACTACAGACATTACCTTACCGATGTATATACTACAGACATTACCATACAGATGTATATACTACAGACATTACCTTACAGGTGTATATACTACATACATTACCTTACAGATGTATATACTACAAACATTACCTTACAGATGTATATACTACAGACATTACCATACAGATGTATATAATACAGACATTACCTTACAGATGTATATACTACAGACATTATCAGACAGATGTATATACTACAGACATTACCTTACAGATGTATATACTACAGACATTACCTTACAGATGTATATACTACAGACATTACCTTACAGATGTATATACTACAGACATTACCATACAGATGTATATAATACAGACATTACCTTACAGATGTATATACTACAGACATTATCAGACAGATGTATATACTACAGACATTACCTTACACATGTATATACTACAGACATTACCTTACAGATGTATATACTACAGATAGTACCTTACAGATGTATATACTACAGACATTACCTTACAGATGTATATACTACAGAGATTACCTTACAGATGTATATACTACAGACATTACCTTACAGATGTATATACTACAGAGATTACCTTACAGATGTATATACTACAGACATTAACTTACAGATGTATATACTACAGACATTACCTTACAGATGTATATACTACAGACATTCCCATACAGATGTATATATTACAGACATTACCATGCAGATGTATATACTACAGACATTACCTTACAGATGTATATATTACAGACATTACCTTATAGATGTATATACTACAGACATAAACATACAGATGTATATACTACAGGCATTACCATACAGATGTATATACTACAGACATTACCATACAGATGTATATATTACAGACATTACCTTACAGATGTATATATTACAGACATTACCATACAGATGTATATACTACAGATATTACCTTACAGATGTATATATTTCAGACATTCCCATACAGATGTATATACGACAGATATTACCTTACAGATGTATATATTACAGATATTACCTTACATATGTATACACTACAGACATTACGATACAGATGTATATATTACAGACATTACCTTACAGATGTATATACTACAGACATTACCTTACAGATGTATATACTACAGACATTATCTTACAGATGTATATATTACAGACATTACCTTACAGATGCATATACTACAGACATTACCATACAGATGTATATACTACAGATATTACCTTACAGATGTATATACTACAGACATTACCTTACAGATGTATATACTACAGACATTACTTTACAGATGTATATACTACAGACATAAACATACAGATGTATATACTACAGGCATTACCATACAGATGTATATACTACAGACATTTCCTTACAGATGTATATACTACAGACATTACCTTACAGATGTATATACTACAGAGATTACCTTACAGATGTATATACTACAGACATTACCATACAGATGTATATACTACAGACATTACCTTACAGATGTATATACTACAGACATTATCATTCAGATGTATATACTACAGATATTACCATACAGATGTATATATTACAGACATTACCTTACAGATGTATATACTACAGACATTATCATCCAGATGTATATATGACAGACATTACCTTACAGATGTATCTACTACAGACATTTGCTTACAGATGTATATACTACAGAAATTACCATACAGATGTATATACTACAGACATTACCATACAGATGTATATACTACAGATATTACCTTACAGATGTATATATTACAGACATTATGTTACAGATGTATATACTACAGACATTATCTTACAGATGTATATGCTACAGACATTACCTTACAGATGTATATACTACAGATATTACCTTACAGGTGTATATACTACATACATTACCATACAGATGTATATAATACAGACATTACCTTACAGATGTATATACTACAGACATTATCAGACAGATGTATATACTACAGACATTACCTTACAGATGTATATACTACAGACATTACCTTACAGATGTATATACTACAGACATTACCTTACAGATGTATATACTACAGACATTATCCTACAGGTGTATATACTACAGACACTACCTTACAGATGTATATACTACAGACATTACCTTACAGATATATATACTACAGAGATTACCTTACAGATGTATATACTACAGACATTACCTTACAGATGTATATACTACAGACATTACCTTACAGATGTATATACTACAGACACTACCTTACAGATGTATATACTACAGACATTACCTTACAGATGTATATACTACAGACATTGCCTTAAAGATGTATATACTACAGACATTACGTTACAGATGTATATACTACAGACCTTACCTTACAGCTGTATATACTACAGATATTACCTTACAGATGTATATACTACAGACAATATCTTACAGATGTATATACTACAGACATTACCTTACAGATGTATATACTACAGACATTACCTTACAGATGTATATACTACAGACATTACCTTACCGATGTATATACTACAGACATTACCTTAAAGATGTATATACTACAGACATTACCATACAGATGTATATAATACAGACATTGCCTTACAGATGTATATACTACAGACATTATCAGACAGATGTATATACTACAGACATTACCTTACAGATGTATATACTACAGACATTACCTTACAGATGCATATACTACAGACATTACCTTACACATGTATATACTACAGACATTACCTTACAGATGTACATACTACAGATAGTACCTTACAGATGTATATACTACAGACATTACCTTACAGATGTATATACTACAGATATTACCTTACAGATGTTTATACTACAGACATTATCTTACAGATGTATATACTACAGACATTACCATACAGATGTATATACTACAGACATTTCCTTACAGATGTATATACTACAGAAATTACCATACAGATGTATATACTACAGACATTACCATACAGATGTATATACTACAGATATTACCTTACAGATGTATATATTACAGACATTATGTTACAGATGTATATACTACAGACATTATCTTACAGATGTATATACTACAGACATTACCTTACAGATGTATATACTACAGATATTACCTTACAGGTGTATATACTACATACATTACCATACAGATGTATATAATACAGACATTACCTTACAGATGTATATACTACAGACATTATCAGACAGATGTATATACTACAGACATTACCTTACAGATGTATATACTACAGACATTACCTTACAGATGTATATACTACAGACATTACCTTACAGATGTATATACTACAGACATTACCTTACAGGTGTATATACTACAGACACTACCTTACAGATGTATATACTACAGACATTACCTTACAGATATATATACTACAGAGATTACCTTACAGATGTATATACTACGGACATTACATTACAGATGTATATACTACAGACATTACCTTACAGATGTATATACTACAGACATTATCAGACAGATGTATATACTACAGACATTACCTTACAGATGTATATACTACAGACATTACCTTACACATGTATATACTACAGACATTACCTTACAGATGTATATACTACAGATATTACCTTACAGATGTATATACTACAAACATTACCATACAGATGTATATACTACAGATATTACCTTACAGATGTATATATTACAGACATTATGTTACATATGTATATACTACAGACATTATCTTACAGATGTATATACTACAGACATTACCTTACAGATGTATATACTACAGACATTACCTTACAGATGTATATACTACAGATATTACCTTACAGGTGTATATACTACATACATTACCATACAGATGTATATACTACAGACATTACATTACAGATGTATATATTACCGACATTATCTTACAGATATATATACTAGAGACATTACCTTACAGATGTATATACTACAGATATTATCTTACAGATGTATATACTACAGACATTATCTTACAGATGTATATACTACAGACATTACCATACAGATGTATATACTACAGACATTATCTTACAGATGTATATACTACAGACATTATCTTACAGATGTATATACTACGGACATTACCATACAGATATATATATACTACAGACATTACCATACAGATGTATAAACTACTGACATTATCTTACAGATGTATATACTACAGACATTACCTTATAGATGTATATACTACAGACATTATCTTATAGATGTATATACTACAGACATTACCATACAGATGTATATACTACAGACATTACCATTCAGATGTATATACTACAGACATTACGTTACAGATGTATATACTACAGACATTACCATACAGATGTATATATTACAGACATTACCATACAGATGCATATACTACAGACATTACCTTAAAGATGTATATACTACAGACATTACCTTACAGATGTATATGCTCGAGACATTACCTTACCGATGTATATACTACAGATATTACCTTACAGATGCATATACTACAGACATTACCTTACAGATGCATATACTACAGACATTACCTTACAGATGTATATACTACAGACATTACCTTACAGATGTATATACTACAGACATTACCTTACCGATGTATATACTACAGATATTACCTTACAGATGCATATACTACAGACATTACCTTACAGATGCATATACTACAGACATTACCTTAAAGATGTATATACTACAGACATTACCATACAGATGTATATAATACAGACATTACCTTACAGATGTATATACTACAGACATTATCAGACAGATGTATATACTACAGACATTACCTTACAGATGTATATACTACAGACATTACCTTACAGATGCATATACTACAGACATTACCTTACCGATGTATATACTACAGACATTATCTTACAGATGTATATACTACCGACATTATCAGACAGATGTATATACTACAGACATTACCTTACAGATGTATATACTACAGACATTACCTTACCGATGTATATACTACAAACATTACCTTACAGATGTATATACTACAGACATTACCATACAGATGTATATAATACAGACATTACCTTACAGATGTATATACTACAGACATTATCAGACAGATGTATATACTACAGACATTACCTTACAGATGTATATACTACAGACATTACCTTACAGATGTATATACTACAGACATTACCTTACAGATGTATATACTACAGACATTACCATACAGATGTATATAATACAGACATTACCTTACAGATTTATATACTACAGACATTATCAGACAGATGTATATACTACAGACATTACCTTACACATGTATATACTACAGACATTACCTTACAGATGTATATACTAAAGATAGTACCTTACAGATGTATATACTACATAGATTACCTTACAGATGTATATACTACAGACATTACCTTACAGATGTATATACTACAGAGATTACCTTACAGATGTATATACTACAGACATTAACTTACAGATGTATATACTACAGACATTACCTTACAGATGTATATACTACAGACATTCCCATACAGATGTATATATTACAGACATTACCATGCAGATGTATATACTACAGACATTACCTTACAGATGTATATATTACAGACATTACCTTATAGATGTATATACTACAGACATAAACATACAGATGTATATACTACAGGCATTACCATACAGATGTATATACTACAGACATTACCATACAGATGTATATATTACAGACATTACCTTACAGATGTATATAATACAGACATTACCATACAGATGTATATATTACAGACATTACCTTACAGATGTATATATTACAGACATTACCATACAGATGTATATACTACAGATATTACCTTACAGATGTATATATTTCAGACATTCACATACAGATGTATATACGACAGATATTACCTTACAGATGTATATATTACAGATATTACCTTACATATGTATACACTACAGACATTACGATACAGATGTATATACTACAGACATTACCTTACAGATGTATATACTACAGACATTATCTTACAGATGTATATATTACAGACATTACATTACAAATGTATATATTACAGACATTACCTTATAGATGTATATATTACAGACATTACCTTACAGATGTATATACTACAGACATTACTTTACAGATGTATATACTACAGACATAAACATACAGATGTATATACTACAGGCATTACCATACAGATGTATATACTACAGACATTTCCTTACAGATGTATATACTACAGACATTACCTTACAGATGTATATACTACAGAGATTACCTTACAGATGTATATACTACAGACATTACCATACAGATGTATATACTACAGGCATTACCATACAGATATATATACTACAGACATTACCATACAGATGTATATACTACTGACATTACCATTCAGATGTATATACTACAGACATTACCTTACTGATGTATATACTACAGACATTACCTTACAGATGTATATACTACAGACATTATCAGACAGATGTATATACTACAGACATTACCTTACAGATGTATATACTACAGGCATTACCATACAGATGTATATAATACAGACATTACCTTACAGATGTATATACTACAGACATTATCAGACAGATGTATATACTACAGACATTACCTTACAGATGTATATACTACAGACATTATCTTACAGATGTATATACTACAGATATTACCGTACAGATGTATATACTACAGACATTATCTCACAGATGTATATACTACAGACATTACCATACAGATGTATATACTACAGACATTACCTTGCAGATGTATATACTTGAGACATTACCTTACAAATGTATATACTACAGACATTATCTTACAGATGTATATACTACAGACATTACCATACAGATGTATATACTACAGACATTACCTTACAGATGTATATACTAGAGACATTACCTTACAGATGTATATACTACAGACATTATCTTACAGATGTATATACTACAGACATTACCATACAGATGTATATACTACAGACATTACCTTACAGATGTACATACTACAGACATTGCCTTAAAGATGTATATACTACAGACATTACCTTACAGATGTATATACTACAGACCTTACCTTACAGATGTATATACTACAGATATTACCTTACAGATGTATATACTACAGACAATATCTTACAGATGTATATACTACAGACATTACCTTACAGATGTATATACTACAGACATTACCTTACAGATGTATATACTACAGACATTACCTTACCGATGTATATACTACAGACATTACCTTAAAGATGTATATACTACAGACATTACCATACAGATGTATATACTACAGACATTACCTTACAGATGTATATACTACAGACATTACCTTACAGATGTATATACTACAGACATTATCTTACAGGTGTATATACTACAGACACTACCTTACAGATGTATATACTACAGACATTACCTTACAGATATATATACTACAGAGATTACCTTACAGATGTATATACTACAGACATTACCTTACAGATGTATATACTACAGACATTACCTTACAGATGTATATACTACAGACACTACCTTACAGATGTATATACTACAGACATTACCTTACAGATGTATATACTACAGACATTGCCTTAAAGATGTATATACTACAGACATTACCTTACAGATGTATATACTACAGACCTTACCTTACAGATGTATATACTACAGATATTACCTTACAGATGTATATACTACAGACAATATCTTACAGATGTATATACTACAGACATTACCTTACAGATGTATATACTACAGACATTACCTTACAGATGTATATACTACAGACATTACCTTACAGATGTATATATTACAGACATTACCTTAAAGATGTATATACTACAGACATTACCATACAGATGTATATAATACAGACATTGCCTTACAGATGTATATACTACAGACATTATCAGACAGATGTATATACTACAGACATTACCTTACAGATGTATATACTACAGACATTACCTTACAGATGTATATACTACAGACATTACCTTACAGATGTATATACTACAGACATTATCTTACAGGTGTATATACTACAGACACTACCTTACAGATGTATATACTACAGACATTACCTTACAGATATATATACTACAGAGATTACCTTACAGATGTATATACTACAGACATTATCAGACAGATGTATATACTACAGACATTACCTTACAGATGTATATACTACAGACATTGCCTTACAGATGTATATACTACAGACATTATCAGACAGATGTATATACTACAGACATTACCTTACAGATGTATATACTACAGACATTACCTTACAGATGTATATACTACAGACATTACCTTACAGATGTATATACTACAGACATTATCTTAAAGATGTATATACTACAGATATTACCGTACAGATGTATATACTACAGACATTATCTCACAGATGTATATACTACAGACATTACCATACAGATGTATATACTACAGACATTACCTTGCAGATGTATATACTTGAGACATTACCTTACAGATGTATATACTACAGACATTATCTTACAGATGTATATACTACAGACATTACCATACAGATGTATATACTACAGACATTACCTTACAGATGTATATACTAGAGACATTACCTTACAGATGTATATACTACAGACATTATCTTACAGGTGTATATACTACAGACACTACCTTACAGATGTATATACTACAGACATTACCTTACAGATATATATACTACAGAGATTACCTTACAGATGTATATACTACAGACATTACCTTACAGATGTATATACTACAGACATTACCTTACAGATGTATATACTACAGACACTACCTTACAGATGTATATACTACAGACATTACCTTACAGATGTATATACTACAGACATTGCCTTAAAGATGTATATACTACAGACATTACCTTACAGATGTATATACTACAGACCTTACCTTACAGATGTATATACTACAGATATTACCTTACAGATGTATATACTACAGACAATATCTTACAGATGTATATACTACAGACATTACCTTACAGATGTATATACTACAGACATTACCTTACAGATGTATATACTACAGACATTACCTTACCGATGTATATACTACAGACATTACCTTAAAGATGTATATACTACAGACATTACCATACAGATGTATATAATACAGACATTGCCTTACAGATGTATATACTACAGACATTATCAGACAGATGTATATACTACAGACATTACCTTACAGATGTATATACTACAGACATTACCTTACAGATGCATATACTACAGACATTACCTTACACATGTATATACTACAGACATTACCTTACAGATGTACATACTACAGATAGTACCTTACAGATGTATATACTACAGACATTACCTTACAGATGTATATACTACAGATATTACCTTACAGATGTATATACTACAGACATTATCTTACAGATGTATATACTACAGACATTACCATACAGATGTATATACTACAGACATTTCCTTACAGATGTATATACTACAGAAATTACCATACAGATGTATATACTACAGACATTACCATACAGATGTATATACTACAGATATTACCTTACAGATGTATATATTACAGACATTATGTTACAGATGTATATATTACAGACATTATCTTACAGATGTATATACTACAGACATTACCTTACAGATGTATATACTACAGACATTATCAGACAGATGTATATACTACAGACATTACCTTACAGATGTATATACTACAGACATTACCTTACAGATGTATATACTACAGACATTACCTTACAGATGTATATACTACAGACATTACCTTACAGGTGTATATACTACAGACACTACCTTACAGATGTATATACTACAGACATTACCTTACAGATATATATACTACAGAGATTACCTTACAGATGTATATACTACGGACATTACATTACAGATGCATATACTACAGACATTACCTTACAGATGTATATACTACAGATATTACCTTACAGATGTATATACTACAGACACTACCTTACAGATGTATATACTACAGACATTACCTTACAGATGTATATACTACAGACATTACCTTAAAGATGTATATACTACAGACATTACCTTACAGATGTATATACTACAGACATTATCAGACAGATGTATATACTACAGACATTACCTTACAGATGTATATACTACAGACATTACCTTACACATGTATATACTACAGACATTACCTTACAGATGTATATACTACAGATATTACCTTACAGATGTATATACTACAGACAATATCTTACAGATGTATATACTACAGACATTACCATACAGATGTATATACTACAGACATTACCTTACAGATGTATATACTACAGACATTATCATTCAGATGTATATACTACAGACATTACCTTACAGATGTATATACTACAGAGATTACCTTACAGATGTATATACTACAGACATTATCTTATAGATGTACATACTACAGATATTACCATACAGATGTATATATTACAGACATTACCATACAGATGTATATACTACAGACATTACCTTACAGATGTATATACTACAGACATTATCATTCAGATGTATATACTACAGACATTACCTTACAGATGTATATACTACAGAGATTACCTTACAGATGTATATACTACAGACATTACCTTACAGATGTATATACTACAGATATTACCATACAGATGTATATATTACAGACATTACCTTACAGATGTATATACTACAGAGATTACCTTACAGATGTATATACTACAGACAATATCTTACAGATGTATATACTACAGACATTACCATACAGATGTATATACTACAGACGTTACCTTACAGATGTATATATTACCGATATTACCTTACAGATGTATATACTAGAGACATTACCTTACAGATGTATATACTACAGATATTATCTTACAGATGTATATACTACAGACATTATCTTACAGATGTATATACTACAGACATTACCATACAGATGTATATACTACAGACATTACCATACAGATGTATATACTACTGACATTATCTTACAGATGTATATACTACAGACATTATCTTACAGATGTATATACTACAGACATTACCATACACATGTATATACTACAGACATTACCATACAGATGTATATACTACAGACATTACCTTACAGATGTATATACTACAGACATAATCTTACAGGTGTATATACTACAGACATTATCTTACAGATGTATATACTACAGACATTACCATACAGATATATATACTACAGACATTACCATACAGATGTATATACTACTGACATTACCATTCAGATGTATATATTACAGACATTACGTTACAGATGTATATATTACAGACATTACCATACAGATGTATATACTACAGACATTACCTTACAGATGTATATACTACAGGCATTACCATACAGATGTATATACTACAGACATTACCATGCAGATGTATATATTACAGACATTACCTTACAGATGTATATACTACAGACATTATCAGACAGATGTATATACTACAGACATTACCTTACAGATGCATATACTACAGACATTACCTTACACATGTATATACTACAGACATTACCTTACAGATGTACATACTATAGATAGTACCTTACAGATGTATATACTACAGACATTACCTTACAGATGTATATACAACAGACATTACCATACAGATGTATATACTACAGACATTACCTTACAGATGTATATACTACAGACATTACCTTACAGATGTATATACTACAGACATTATCATCCAGATGTATATACTACAGATATTACCATACAGATGTATATATTACAGACATTACCTTACAGATGTATATATTACAGACATTACTATACAGATGTATATACTACAAACATTACCTTACAGATGTATATACTACAGACATTACCTTACAGATGTATATACTACAGACATTGTCATCCAGATGTATATACTACAGATATTACAATACAGATGTATATATTACAGACATTACCTTAGAGATGTATATACTACAGACATTACCTTACAGATGTATATATTACCGACATTTCCTTACAGATGTATATACTACAGAAATTACCATACAGATGTATATACTACAGACATTACCATACAGATGTATATACTACAGATATTACCTTACAGATGTATATATTACAGACATTATGTTACAGATGTATATACTACAGACATTATCTTACAGATGTATATACTACAGACATTACGTTACAGATGTATATACTACAGACATTACCTTACAGATGTATATACTACAGATATTACCTTACAGGTTTATATAATACATACATTACCATACAGATGTATATACTACAGATATTACATTACAGATGTATATATTACCGACATTATCTTACAGATATATATACTACAGACATTACCTTACAGATGTATATACTACAGATGTTAGCTTACAGATGTATATACTACAGACATTATCTTACAGATGTATATACTACAGACAATATCTTACAGATGTATATACTACAGACATTACCTTACACATGTATATACTACAGACATTACCTTACAGATGTATATACTACAGATATTACCGTACAGATGTATATACTACAGACATTATCTTACAGATGTATATACTACAGACATTACCATACAGATGTATATACTACAGACATTACCTTACAGATGTATATATTACCGACATTACCTTACAGATGTATATACTAGAGACATTACCTTACAGATGTATATACTACAGATATTATCTTACAGATGTATATACTACAGACATTACCATACAGATGTATATACTACAGACATTACCATACAGATGTATATACTACAGACATTACCTTACAGATGTATATATTACCGACATTACCTTACAGATGTATATACTAGAGACATTACCTTACAGATGTATGTACTACAGACATTATCTTACAGATGTATATACTACAGATATTACCGTACAGATGTATATACTACAGACATTATCTCACAGATGTATATACTACAGACATTACCATACAGATGTATATACTACAGACATTACCTTACAGATGTATATACTTGAGACATTACCTTACAGATGTATATACTACAGACATTATCTTACAGATGTATATACTACAGACATTACCATACAGATATATATACTACAGACATTACCTTACAGATTTATATACTAGAGACATTACCTTACAGATGTATATACTACAGACATTATCTTACAGATGTATATACTACAGACATTACCATACAGATGTATATACTACAGACATTACCTTACAGATTTATATATTACCGACATTACCTTACAGATGTATATACTAGAGACATTACCTTACAGATGTATATACTACAGACATTATCTTACAGATGTATATACTACAGACATTACCATACAGATGTATATACTACAGACATTACCATACAGATGTATATACTACAGACATTACCTTACAGATGTATATACTACAGACATTACGTTACAGATGTATATACTACAGACATTACGTTACAGATGTATATACTACAGACATTACCTTACAGATGTATATACTACAGACATTATCTTACAGACGTATATACTACAGACATTATCTTACAGATGTATATACTACAGACATTACCATACAGATATATATATTACAGACATTACCATACAGATGTATATACTACAGACATTATCATACAGATGTATATACTACAGACATTACCTTACAGATGTATATACTACAGACATTACCTTACAGATGTATATACTACTGACATTATCTTACAGATGTATATACTACAGACATTACCTTACAGATGTATATACTACAGACACTACCATACATATGTATATACTACAGACATTACCATACAGATGTATATACTACACACATTACCTTACAGATGTATATACTACAGACATTACCTTACAGATGCATATACTACAGACATTACCTTACAGATGTATATACTACAGACATTATCTTATAGATGTACATACTACAGACATTACCATACAGATGTATATACTACAGACATTACCATACAGATGTATATACTACAGACATTACCTTACAGATGTATATACTACAGACATTATCTTACAGATGTATATACTACAGGCATTACCATACAGATATATATACTACAGACATTACCTTACAGATGTATATACTACAGACATTACCTTACAGATGTATATACTACAGACATTACCTTACAGATGTATATACTACAGGCATTACCATACAGATATATATACTACAGACATTACCATACAGATGTATATACTACTGACATTACCATTCAGATGTATATACTACAGACATTACCTTACAGATGTATATACTACAGACATTATCAGACAGATGTATATACTACAGACATTACCCTACAGATGTATATACTACAGGCATTACCATACAGATGTATATAATACAGACATTACCTTACAGATGTATATACTACAGACATTATCAGACAGATGTATATACTACAGACATTACCTTACAGATGTATATACTACAGACATTACCTTACAGATGCATATACTACAGACATTACCTTACAGATGTAAATACTACAGACATTATCTTACAGATGTATATACTGCAGACATTACCATACATATGTATATACTACAGACATTACCATATAGATGTATATACTACAGACATTACCTTACAGATGTATATACTACAGACATTACCTTACAGATTTATATACTACAGACATTATCAGACAGATGTATATACTACAGACATTACCTTACAGATGTATATACTACAGGCATTACCATACAGATGTATATACTACAGACATTACCATGCAGATGTATATAATACAGACATTACCTTACAGATGTATATACTACAGACATTATCAGACAGATGTATATACTACAGACATTACCTTACAGAGGTATATACTACAGACATTACCTTACAGATGCATATACTACAGACATTACCTTACACATGTATATACTACAGACATTACCTTACAGATGTACATACTACAGATAGTACCTTACAGATGTATATACTACAGACATTACCTTACAGATGTATATACAACAGACATTACCATACAGATGTATATACTACAGACATTACCTTACAGATGTATATACTACAGACATTACCTTACAGATGTATATACTACAGACATTATCATCCAGATGTATATACTACAGATATTACCATACAGATGTATATATTACAGACATTACCTTACAGATGTATATATTACAGACATTACTATACAGATGTATATACTACAAACATTACCTTACAGATGTATATACTACAGACATTACCTTACAGATGTATATACTACAGACATTGTCATCCAGATGTATATACTACAGATATTACAATACAGATGTATATATTACAGACATTACCTTAGAGATGTATATACTACAGACATTACCTTACAGATGTATATATTACCGACATTTCCTTACAGATGTATATACTACAGAAATTACCATACAGATGTATATACTACAGACATTACCATACAGATGTATATACTACAGATATTACCTTACAGATGTATATATTACAGACATTATGTTACAGATGTATATACTACAGACATTATCTTACAGATGTATATACTACAGACATTACGTTACAGATGTATATACTACAGACATTACCTTACAGATGTATATACTACAGATATTACCTTACAGGTTTATATAATACATACATTACCATACAGATGTATATACTACAGATATTACATTACAGATGTATATATTACCGACATTATCTTACAGATATATATACTACAGACATTACCTTACAGATGTATATACTACAGATGTTAGCTTACAGATGTATATACTACAGACATTATCTTACAGATGTATATACTACAGACAATATCTTACAGATGTATATACTACAGACATTACCTTACACATGTATATACTACAGACATTACCTTACAGATGTATATACTACAGATATTACCGTACAGATGTATATACTACAGACATTATCTTACAGATGTATATACTACAGACATTACCATACAGATGTATATACTACAGACATTACCTTACAGATGTATATATTACCGACATTACCTTACAGATGTATATACTAGAGACATTACCTTACAGATGTATATACTACAGATATTATCTTACAGATGTATATACTACAGACATTACCATACAGATGTATATACTACAGACATTACCATACAGATGTATATACTACAGACATTACCTTACAGATCTATATATTACCGACATTACCTTACAGATGTATATACTAGAGACATTACCTTACAGATGTATGTACTACAGACATTATCTTACAGATGTATATACTACAGATATTACCGTACAGATGTATATACTACAGACATTATCTCACAGATGTATATACTACAGACATTACCATACAGATGTATATACTACAGACATTACCTTACAGATGTATATACTTGAGACATTACCTTACAGATGTATATACTACAGACATTATCTTACAGATGTATATACTACAGACATTACCATACAGATATATATACTACAGACATTACCTTACAGATTTATATACTAGAGACATTACCTTACAGATGTATATACTACAGACATTATCTTACAGATGTATATACTACAGACATTACCATACAGATGTATATACTACAGACATTATCTTACAGATGTATATACTACAGACATTACCATACAGATGTATATACTACAGACATTACCATACAGATGTATATACTACAGACATTACCTTACAGATGTATATACTACAGACATTACGTTACAGATGTATATACTACAGACATTACGTTACAGATGTATATACTACAGACATTACCTTACAGATGTATATACTACAGACATTATCTTACAGACGTATATACTACAGACATTATCTTACAGATGTATATACTACAGACATTACCATACAGATATATATATTACAGACATTACCATACAGATGTATATACTACAGACATTATCATACAGATGTATATACTACAGACATTACCTTACAGATGTATATACTACAGACATTACCTTACAGATGTATATACTACTGACATTATCTTACAGATGTATATACTACAGACATTACCTTACAGATGTATATACTACAGACATTACCATACAGATGTATATACTACAGACATTACTATACATATGTATATACTACAGGCATTACCATACAGATGTATATACTACTGACATTATCTTACAGATGTATATACTACAGACATTACCTTACAGATGTATATACTACAGACATTATCTTATAGATGTACATACTACAGACATTACCATACAGATGTATATACTACAGACATTACCATACAGATGTATATACTACAGACATTACCTTACAGATGTATATACTACAGACATTATCTTACAGATGTATATACTACAGGCATTACCATACAGATATATATACTACAGACATTACCTTACAGATGTATATACTACAGACATTACCTTACAGATGTATATACTACAGGCATTACCATACAGATGTATATACTACAGACATTACCTTACAGATGTATATACTACAGACATTACCTTACAGATGTATATACTACAGACATTACCTTACAGATGTATATACTACAGACATTACCTTACAGATATATATACTACAGACATTACCATACAGATGTATATACTACTGACATTACCATTCAGATGTATATACTACAGACATTACCTTACAGATGTATATACTACAGACATTATCAGACAGATGTATATACTACAGACATTACCCTACAGATGTATATACTACAGGCATTACCATACAGATGTATATAATACAGACATTACCTTACAGATGTATATACTACAGACATTATCAGACAGATGTATATACTACAGACATTACCTTACAGATGTATATACTACAGACATTACCTTACAGATGCATATACTACAGACATTACCTTACAGATGTAAATACTACAGACATTATCTTACAGATGTATATACTGCAGACATTACCATACATATGTATATACTACAGACATTACCATATAGATGTATATACTACAGACATTACCTTACAGATTTATATACTACAGACATTATCAGACAGATGTATATACTACAGACATTACCTTACAGATGTATATACTACATACATTACCTTACAGATGCATGCATATACTACAGACATTACCTTACAGATGTATATACTACAGACATTATCTTACAGATTTATATATTACAGACGTTAAATTACAGATGTATATACTACAGACATTAACATACAGATGTATATATTACAGACATTACCATACAGATGTATATACTACAGACATTACCTTACAGATGTATATACTACAGACATTACCATACAGATGTATATACTATAGACATTACCTTACAGATGTATATAATACAGACACTACCTTACAGATGTATATACTACAGACATTATCAGACAGATGTATATACTACAGACATTACCTTACAGATGTATATACTACAGACATTACCTTACAGATGCATATACTACAGACATTACCTTACACATGTATATACTACAGACATTACCTTACAGATGTATATACTACAGATATTACCTTACAGATGTATATACTACAGACATTACCTTACAGATGTATATACTACAGACATTACCATACAGATGTATATACTACAGACATTTCCTTACAGATGTATATACTACAGACATTACCTTACAGATGTATATACTACAGAGATTACCTTACAGATGTATATACTACAGACATTACCTTACAGATGTATATACTACAGACATTACTTTACAGATGTATATAATACAGACATTACCTTACAGATGTATATACTACAGACATTATCATCCAGATGTATATACTACAGATATTACCATACAGATGTATATATTACAGACATTACCTTACAGATGTATATACTACAGACATTATCATCCAGATGTATATATAACAGACATTACCTTACAGATGTATCTACTACAGACATTTACTTACAGATGTATATACTACAGACATTACCTTACAGATGTATATACTACAGACATTACCATACAGATGTATATAATACAGACATTACCTTACAGATGTATATACTACAGACATTATCAGACAGATGTATATACTACAGACATTACCTTCCAGATGTATATACTACAGACATTACTTTACAGATGCATATACTACAGACATTACCTTACAGATGTAAATACTACAGACATTATCTTACAGATGTATATACTGCAGACATTACCATACATATGTATATACTACAGACATTATCTTACAGATTTATATATTACAGACGTTAACTTACAGATGTATATACTACAGACATTACCATACAGATGTATATATTACAGACATTACCATACAGATGTATATACTACAGACATTAACTTACAGATGTATATACTACAGGCATTACCATACAGATGTATATACTATAGACATTACCTTACAGATGTATATACTACAGACATTACCTTACAGATGTACATATTACAGACGTTAACTTACAGATGTATATACTACAGACATTAACTTACAGATGTATATATAACAGACATTACCTTACAGATGTATATACTACAGACATTACCATACAGATGTATATACTACAGACATTACCTTACAGATGTATATACTACAGACATTACCTTACAGATGTATATACTACAGACATTACCATACAGATGTATATAATACAGACATTACCTTACAGATGTATATACTACAGACATTATCAGACAGATGTATATACTACAGACATTACCTTACAGATGTATATACTACAGACGTTACCTTACACATGTATATACTACAGACATTACCTTACAGATGTATATACTACAGGCATTACCTTACAGATGTATATACTACAGACATTACCATACAGATATATATACTACAGACATTTCCTTACAGATGTATATACTACAGACATTACCTTACAGATGTATATACTACAGAGATTACCTTACAGATGTATATACTACAGACATTACCTTACAGATGTATATACTACTGACATTACCTTACAGATGTATATACTACAGACATTATCATCCAGATGTATATACTACAGATATTACCATACAGATGTATATATTACAGACATTACCTTACAGATGTATATACTACAGACATTATCATCCAGATGTATATATAACAGACATTACCCTACAGATGTATCTACTACAGACATTTCCTTACAGATATATATACTACAGAAATTACCATACAGATGTATATACTACAGACATTACCATACATATGTATATACTACAGATATTACCTTACAGATGTATATATTACAGACATTATGTTACAGATGTATATACTACAGACATTATCTTACAGATGTATATATTACAGACATTACATTACAGATGTATATATTACCGACATTACCTTAAATATGTATATACTACAGATATTACCTTACAGATGTATATATTACAGACATTATGTTACAGATGTATATACTACATACATTATCTTACAGATGTATATACTACAGACATTACCTTACAGATGTATATACTACAGACATTACCTTACAGATGTATATAATACAGACACTACCTTACAGGTGTATATACTACAGACATTATCTTACACATGTATATACTACAGACATTACCTTACAGATGTATATATTACAGACATTACCTTACACATGTATATACTACAGACATTACCTTACAGATGTATATACTACAGACATTATCATCCAGATGTATATATAACAGACATTACCTTACAGATGTACCTACTACAGACATTTCCTTACAGATGTATATACTACAGAAATTACCATACAGACGTATATACTACAGACATTACCATACATATGTATATACTACAGATATTACCTTACAGATGTATATATTACAGACATTATGTTACAGATGTATATACTACATACATTATCTTACAGATGTATATACTACAGACATTACCTTACAGATGTATATACTACAGACATTACCTTACAGATGTATATAATACAGACAATACCTTACAGGTGTATATACTACAGACATTATCTTACACATGTATATACTACAGACATTACCTTACAGATGTATATATTACAGACATTACCTTACACATGTATATACTACAGACATTACCTTACAGATGTATATACTACAGACATTACCTTACAGATGTATATACTACAGATATTACCATACAGATGTATATACTACAGACATTTCCTTACAGATGTATATACTACAGACATTACCTTACAGATGTATATACTACAGAGATTACCTTACAGATGTATATACTACAGACATTACCTTACAGATGTATATATTACAGACATTACCTTACATATGTATATACTACAGACATTATCATGCAGATGTATATACTACAGATATTACCATACAGATGTATATATTACAGACATTACCTTACAGATGTATATACTACAGACATTATCATCCAGATGTATATATAACAGACATTACCTTACAGATGTATCTAATACAGACATTTCCTTACAGATGTATATACTACAGATATTACCATACAGATGTATATACTACAGACATTACCATACAGATGTATATACTACAGATATTAAATTACAGATGTATATATTACAGACATTATGTTACAGATGTATATACTACAGACATTACCTTGCAGATGTATATACTACAGACATTACCTTACACATGTATATACTACAGACATTACCTTACACATGTATATACTACAGACATTACCTTACAGATGTATATACTACAGATATTACCTTACAGATGTATATACTACAGACATTACCTTACAGATGTATATACTACAGACATTACCATACAGATGTATATACTACAGATATTTCCTTACAGATGTATATACTACAGACATTACCTTACAGATGTATATACTACAGAGATTACCTTACAGATGTATATACTACAGACATTACCTTACAGATGTATATACTACAGGCATTACCTTACAGATGTATATACTACAGAGATTAACTTACAGATGTATATACTACAGACATTACCTTACAGATGTATATACTACAGACATTACTTTACAGATGTATATACTACAGACATTATCATCCAGATATATATACTACAGATGTATATATTACAGACATTACCTTACAGATGTATATACTACAGACATTATCATCCAGATGTATATATAACAGACATTACCTTAGAGATGTATCTACTACAGACATTTCCTTACAGATGTATATACTACAGACATTACCTTACAGATGTATATACTACAGACATTACCTTACAGATGTATATACTACAGACATTATCATCCAGATGTATATACTACAGATATTACCATACAGATGTATATATTACAGACATTACCTTACAGATGTATATACTACAGACATTATCATCCAGATGTATATATAACAGACATTACCTTACAGATGTATCTACTACAGACATTTCCTTACAGATATATATACTACAGAAATTACCATACAGATGTATATACTACAGACATTACCATACATATGTATATACTACAGATATTACCTTACAGATGTATATATTACAGACATTATGTTACAGATGTATATACTACAGACATTATCTTACAGATGTATATATTACAGACATTACATTACAGATGTATATATTACCGACATTATCTTACAGATGTATATACTACAGACATTACCTTAAAGATGTATATACTACAGATATTACCTTACAGATGTATATACTACAGACATTACCATACAGATGTATATACTACAGACATTACCTTACCGATATATATACTACAGACATTACCTTACAGATGTATATACTACAGACATTACCTTACCGATATATATACTACAGACATTACCTTACAGATGTATATACTACAGACATTATCATCCAGATGTATATACTACAGATATTACCATACAGATGTATATATTACAGACATTACCTTACAGATGTATATACTACAGACATTATCATCCAGATGTATATATAACAGACATTACCTTACAGATGTATCTACTACAGACATTTCCTTACAGATGTATATACTACAGAAATTACCATACAGATGTATATACTACAGACATTACCATACATATGTATATACTACAGATATTACCTTACAGATGTATATATTACAGACATTATGTTACAGATGTATATACTACAGACATTACCTTACAGATGTATATACTACAGACATTACCTTAAATATGTATATACTACAGACATTATCTTACAGATGTATATATTACAGACATTACGTTACAGATGTATATATTACCGACATTATCTTACAGATGTATATACTACAGACATTACCTTAAATATGTATATACTACAGATATTATCTTACAGATGTATATACTACAGACATTACCATACAGATGTATATACTACAGACATTACCTTACCGATATATATACTACAGACATTACCTTACAGATGTATATACTACAGACATTACCTTACCGATATATATACTACAGACATTACCTTACAGATGTATATACTACAGACATTACCATACAGATGTATATAATACAGACATCACCTTACAGATGTATATACTACAGACATTACCATACATATGTATATACTACAGACATTACCTTACAGATGTATATACTACAGACGTTAACTTACAGATGTATATACTACAGACATTACCATACAGATGTATATATTACAGACATTACCTTACAGATGTATATACTACAGACATTATCATCCAGATGTATATATAACAGACATTACCTTACAGATGTACCTACTACAGACATTTCCTTACAGATGTATATACTACAGAAATTACCATACAGACGTATATACTACAGACATTACCATACATATGTATATACTACAGATATTACCTTACAGATGTATATATTACAGACATTATGTTACAGATGTATATACTACATACATTATCTTACAGATGTATATACTACAGACATTACCTTACAGATGTATATACTACAGACATTACCTTACAGATGTATATAATACAGACACTACCTTACAGGTGTATATACTACAGACATTATCTTACACATGTATATACTACAGACATTACCTTACAGATGTATATATTACAGACATTACCTTACACATGTATATACTACAGACATTACCTTACAGATGTATATACTACAGACATTACCTTACAGATGCATATACTACAGACATTACCTTACACATGTATATACTACAGACATGACCTTACAGATGTATATACTACAGATATTACCTTACAGATGTATATACTACAGACATTACCTTACAGATGTATACACTACAGATATTACCATACAGATGTATATACTACAGACATTTCCTTACAGATGTATATACTACAGACATTATCTTACAGATGTATATACTACAGAGATTACCTTACAGATGTATATACTACAGACATTACCTTACAGATGTATATATTACAGACATTACCTTACAGATGTATATACTACAGACATTATCATGCAGATGTATATACTACAGATATTACCATACAGATGTATATATTACAGACATTACCTTACAGATGTATATACTACAGACATTATCATCCAGATGTATATATAACAGACATTACCTTACAGATGTATCTACTACAGACATTTCCTTACAGATGTATATACTACAGATATTACCATACAGATGTATATACTACAGACATTACCATACAGATGTATATACTACAGATATTAAATTACAGATGTATATATTACAGACATTATGTTACAGATGTATATACTACAGACATTACCTTGCAGATGTATATACTACAGACATTACCTTACACATGTATATACTACAGACATTACCTTACACATGTATATACTACAGACATTACCTTACAGATGTATATACTACAGATATTACCTTACAGATGTATATACTACAGACATTACCTTACAGATGTATATACTACAGACATTACCATACAGATGTATATACTACAGATATTTCCTTACAGATGTATATACTACAGACATTACCTTACAGATGTATATACTACAGAGATTACCTTACAGATGTACATACTACAGACATTACCTTACAGATGTATATACTACAGACATTACCTTACAGATGTATATACTACAGAGATTAACTTACAGATGTATATACTACAGACATTACCTTACAGATGTATATACTACAGATATTACCTTACAGATGTATATACTACAGACATTACCATACAGATGTATATACTACAGACATTACCTTACCGATATATATACTACAGACATTACCTTACAGATGTATATACTACAGACATTACCTTACCGATATATATACTACAGACATTACCTTACAGATGTATATACTACAGACATTATCATCCAGATGTATATACTACAGATATTACCATACAGATGTATATATTACAGACATTACCTTACAGATGTATATACTACAGACATTATCATCCAGATGTATATATAACAGACATTACCTTACAGATGTATCTACTACAGACATTTCCTTACAGATGTATATACTACAGAAATTACCATACAGATGTATATACTACAGACATTACCATACATATGTATATACTACAGATATTACCTTACAGATGTATATATTACAGACATTATGTTACAGATGTATATACTACAGACATTATCTTACAGATGTATATATTACAGACATTACGTTACAGATGTATATATTACCGACATTATCTTACAGATGTATATACTACAGACATTACCTTAAATATGTATATACTACAGATATTATCTTACAGATGTATATACTACAGACATTACCATACAGATGTATATACTACAGACATTACCTTACCGATATATATACTACAGACATTACCTTACAGATGTATATACTACAGACATTACCTTACCGATATATATACTACAGACATTACCTTACAGATGTATATACTACAGACATTACCATACAGATGTATATAATACAGACATCACCTTACAGATGTATATACTACAGACATTACCATACATATGTATATACTACAGACATTACCTTACAGATGTATATACTACAGACGTTAACTTACAGATGTATATACTACAGACATTACCATACAGATGTATATATTACAGACATTACCTTACAGATGTATATACTACAGACATTATCATCCAGATGTATATATAACAGACATTACCTTACAGATGTACCTACTACAGACATTTCCTTACAGATGTATATACTACAGAAATTACCATACAGACGTATATACTACAGACATTACCTTACAGATGTATATATTACAGACATTATGTTACAGATGTATATACTACATACATTATCTTACAGATGTATATACTACAGACATTACCTTACAGATGTATATACTACAGACATTACCTTACAGATGTATATAATACAGACACTACCTTACAGGTGTATATACTACAGACATTATCTTACACATGTATATACTACAGACATTACCTTACAGATGTATATATTACAGACATTACCTTACACATGTATATACTACAGACATTACCTTACAGATGTATATACTACAGACATTACCTTACAGATGCATATACCACAGACATTACCTTACACATGTATATACTACAGACATGACCTTACAGATGTATATACTACAGATATTACCTTACAGATGTATATACTACAGACATTACCTTACAGATGTATATACTACAGATATTACCATACAGATGTATATACTACAGACATTTCCTTACAGATGTATATACTACAGACATTATCTTACAGATGTATATACTACAGAGATTACCTTACAGATGTATATACTACAGACATTACCTTACAGATGTATATATTACAGACATTACCTTACAGATGTATATACTACAGACATTATCATGCAGATGTATATACTACAGATATTACCATACAGATGTATATATTACAGACATTACCTTACAGATGTATATACTACAGACATTATCATCCAGATGTATATATAACAGACATTACCTTACAGATGTATCTACTACAGACATTTCCTTACAGATGTATATACTACAGATATTACCATACAGATGTATATACTACAGACATTACCATACAGATGTATATACTACAGATATTAAATTACACATGTATATATTACAGACATTATGTTACAGATGTATATACTACAGACATTACCTTGCAGATGTATATACTACAGACATTACCTTACACATGTATATACTACAGACATTACCTTACACATGTATATACTACAGACATTACCTTACAGATGTATATACTACAGATATTACCTTACAGATGTATATACTACAGACATTACCTTACAGATGTATATACTACAGACATTACCATACAGATGTATATACTACAGATATTTCCTTACAGATGTATATACTACAGACATTACCTTACAGATGTATATACTACAGAGATTACCTTACAGATGTATATACTACAGACATTACCTTACAGATGTATATACTACAGACATTACCTTACAGATGTATATACTACAGAGATTAACTTACAGATGTATATACTACAGACATTACCTTACAGATGTATATACTACAG
This sequence comes from Eledone cirrhosa, assembly GCA_964016885.1. NCBI lineage: Eukaryota > Metazoa > Mollusca > Cephalopoda > Octopoda > Eledonidae > Eledone > Eledone cirrhosa. The sequence continues at coordinate 436,275,582 of OZ024740.1, read as the reverse complement.
ACATTACTTTACAGATGTATATACTACAGACATTATCATCCAGATATATATACTACAGATATTACCATACAGATGTATATATTACAGACATTACCTTACAGATGTATATACTACAGACATTATCATCCAGATGTATATATAACAGACATTACCTTAGAGATGTATCTACTACAGACATTTCCTTACAGATGTATATACTACAGACATTACCTTACAGATGTATATACTACAGACATTACCATACAGATGTATATAATACAGACATTACCTTACAGATGTATATACTACAGACATTATCAGACAGATGTATATACTACAGACATTACCTTACAGATGTATATACTACAGACATTACCTTACAGATGCATATACTACAGACATTACCTTACAGATGTAAATACTACAGACATTACCTTAAAGATGTATATACTACAGATATTACCTTACAGATGTATATACTACAGACATTACCATACAGATGTATATACTACAGACATTACCTTACCGATATATATACTACAGACATTACCTTACAGATGTATATACTACAGACATTACCTTACCGATATATATACTACAGACATTACCTTACAGATGTATATACTACAGACATTATCATCCAGATGTATATACTACAGATATTACCATACAGATGTATATATTACAGACATTACCTTACAGATGTATATACTACAGACATTATCATCCAGATGTATATATAACAGACATTACCTTACAGAAGTATATACTACAGACATTACCATACATATGTATATACTACAGATATTACCTTACAAATGTATATATTACAGACATTATGTTACAGATGTATATACTATAGACATTATCTTACAGATGTATATATTACAGACATTACATTACAGATGTATATATTACCGACATTATCTTACAGATGTATATACTACAGACATTACCTTACAGATGTATATACTACAGACATTACCTTACACATGTATATATTACAGACATTACATTACAGATGTATATATTACCGACATTATCTTACAGATGTATATACTACAGACATTACCTTACAGATGTATATACTACAGACATTAACTTAAAGATGTATATACTACAGATATTACCTTACAGATGTATATACTACAGACATTACCATACAGATGTATATACTACAGACATTACCTTACCGATATATATACTACAGACATTACCTTATAGATGTATATACTACAGACATTACCTTACCGATATATATACTACAGACATTACCTTACAGATGTATATACTACAGACATTACCATACAGATGTATATAATACAGATATTACCTTACAGATGTATATACTACAGACATTACCATACATATGTATATACTACAGACATTACCTTACAGATGTATATACTACAGACGTTAACTTACAGATGTATATACTACAGACATTACCATACAGATGTATATATTACAGACATTACCTTACAGATGTATATACTACAGACATTATCATCCAGATGTATATATAACAGACATTACCTTACAGATGTACCTAATACAGACATTTCCTTACAGATGTATATACTACAGAAATTACCATACAGATGTATATTCTACAGACATTACCATACATATGTATATACTACAGATATTACCTTACAGATGTATATATTACAGACATTATGTTACAGATGTATATACTACAGACATTATCTTACAGATGTATATACTACAGACATTACCTTACAGATGTATATACTAAAGACATTACCTTACAGATGTATATAATACAGACACTACCTTACAGGTGTATATACTACAGACATTAACTTACACATGTATATACTACAGACATTACCATACAGATGTATATATTACAGACATTACCTTACACATGTATATACTACAGACATTCCCTTACAGATGTATATACTACAGACATTACCTTACAGATGCATATAATACAGACATTACCTTACACATGTATATACTACAGACATTACCTTACAGATGTATATACTACAGATATTACCTTACAGATGTATATACTACAGACATTACCTTACAGATGTATATACTACAGAGATTACCTTACAGATGTATATACTACAGACATTACCTTACAGATGTATATACTACAGACATTACCTTACAGATGTATATACTACAGACATTATCATCCAGATGTATATACTACAGATATTACCATTCAGATGTATATATTACAGACATTACCTTACAGATGTATATACTACAGACATTTCCTTACAGATGTATATACTACAGATATTACCATACAGATGTATATACTACAGACATTACCATACAGATGTATATACTACAGATATTACCCTACAGATGTATATATTACAGACATTATGTTACAGATGTATATACTACAGACATTATCTTACAGATGTATATACTACAGACATTACCTTGCAGATGTATATACTACAGACATTACCTTACACATGTATATACTACAGACATTACCTTACACATGTATATACTACAGACATTACCTTACAGATGTATATACTACAGATATTACCTAACAGATGTATATACTACAGACATTACCTTACAGATGTATATACTACAGACATTACCATACAGATGTATATACTACAGACATTTACTTACAGATGTATATACTACAGAGATTACCTTACAGATGTATATACTACAGACATTACCTTACAGATGTATATACTATAGACATTACCTTACAGATGTATATACTACAGAGATTACCTTACAGATGTATGTACTACAGACATTACCTTACAGATGTATATACTACAGACATTACTTTACAGATGTATATACTACAGACATTATCATCCAGATGTATATACTACAGATATTACCATACAGATGTATATATTACAGACATTACCTTACAGATGTATATACTACAGACATTATCATCCAGATGTATATATATAACAGACATTACCTTACAGATGTATCTACTACAGACATTTCCTTACAGATGTATATACTACAGACATTACCTTACAGATGCATATACTACAGACATTACCTTACAGATGTAAATACTACAGACATTATCTTACAGATGTATATACTGCAGACATTACCATACATATGTATATACTACAGACATTATCTTACAGATTTATATATTACAGACGTTAACTTACAGATGTATATACTACAGACATTACCATACAGATGTATATATTACAGACATTACCATACAGATGTATATACTACAGACATTAACTTACAGATGTATATACTACAGGCATTACCATACAGATGTATATACTATAGACATTACCTTACAGATGTATATACTACAGACATTATCAGACAGATGTATATACTACAGACATTACCTTACAGATGTATATACGACAGACATTACCTTACACATGTATATACTACAGACATTACCTTACAGATGTATATACGACAGACATTACATTACAGATGTATATACTACAGACATTACCTTACAGATGTATATACTACAGACATTACCATACAGATGTATATACTACAGATATTTCCTTACAGATGTATATACTACAGACATTACCTTACAGATGTATATACTACAGAGATTACCTTACAGATGTATATACTACAGACATTACCATACAGATGTATATACTACAGACATTACCTTACAGATGTATATACTACAGAGATTAACTTACAGATGTATATACTACAGACATTACCTTACAGATGTATATACTACAGACATTACTTTACAGATGTATATACTACAGACATTATCATCCAGATATATATACTACAGATATTACCATACAGATGTATATATTACAGACATTACCTTACAGATGTATATACTACAGACATTATCATCCAGATGTATATATAACAGACATTACCTTAGAGATGTATCTACTACAGACATTTCCTTACAGATGTATATACTACAGACATTACCTTACAGATGTATATACTACAGACATTACCATACAGATGTATATAATACAGACATTACCTTACAGATGTATATACTACAGACATTATCAGACAGATGTATATACTACAGACATTACCTTACAGATGTATATACTACAGACATTACCTTACAGATGCATATACTACAGACATTACCTTACAGATGTAAATACTACAGACATTACCTTAAAGATGTATATACTACAGATATTACCTTACAGATGTATATACTACAGACATTACCATACAGATGTATATACTACAGACATTACCTTACCGATATATATACTACAGACATTACCTTACAGATGTATATACTACAGACATTACCTTACCGATATATATACTACAGACATTACCTTACAGATGTATATACTACAGACATTATCATCCAGATGTATATACTACAGATATTACCATACAGATGTATATATTACAGACATTACCTTACAGATGTATATACTACAGACATTATCATCCAGATGTATATATAACAGACATTACCTTACAGATGTATCTACTACAGACATTTCCTTACAGATGTATATACTACAGAAATTACCATACAGATGTATATACTACAGACATTACCATACATATGTATATACTACAGATATTACCTTACAGATGTATATACTACAGATATTACCTTACAAATGTATATATTACAGACATTATGTTACAGATGTATATATTACCGACATTATCTTACAGATGTATATACTATAGACATTATCTTACACATGTATATATTACAGACATTACATTACAGATGTATATATTACAGACATTACATTACAGATGTATATATTACCGACATTATCTTACAGATGTATATACTACAGACATTACCTTAAAGATGTATATACTACAGATATTACCTTACAGATGTATATACTACAGACATTACCATACAGATGTATATAATACAGATATTACCTTACAGATGTATATACTACAGACATTACCATACATATGTATATACTACAGACATTACCTTACAGATGTATATACTACAGACGTTAACTTACAGATGTATATACTACAGACATTACCATACAGATGTATATATTACAGACATTACCTTACAGATGTATATACTACAGACATTATCATCCAGATGTATATATAACAGACATTACCTTACAGATGTACCTAATACAGACATTTCCTTACAGATGTATATACTACAGACATTACCATACATATGTATATTCTACAGACATTACCATACATATGTATATACTACAGACATTACCTTACAGATGTATATACTACAGATATTACCTTACAGATGTATATATTACAGATATTACCTTACAGATGTATATATTACAGACATTATGTTACAGATGTATATACTACAGACATTATCTTACAGATGTATATACTACAGACATTACCTTACAGATGTATATACTACAGACATTACCTTACAGATGTATATAATACAGACACTACCTTACAGGTGTATATACTACAGACATTAACTTACACATGTATATACTACAGACATTACCATACAGATGTATATATTACAGACATTACCTTACACATGTATATACTACAGACATTCCCTTACAGATGTATATACTACAGACATAACCTTACAGATGCATATACTACAGACATTACCTTACACATGTATATACTACAGACATTACCTTACAGATGTATATACTACAGATATTACCTTACAGATGTATATACTACAGACATTACCTTACAGATGTATATAGTACAGAGATTACCTTACAGATGTATATACTACAGACATTATCTTACAGATGTATATACTACAGACATTATCATCCAGATGTATATACTACAGATATTACCATAGAGATGTATATATTACAGACATTACTTTACAGATGTATATACTACAGACATTATCATCCAGATGTATATACTACAGATATTACCATTCAGATGTATATATTACAGACATTACCTTACAGATGTATATACTACAGACATTTCCTTACAGATGTATATACTACAGATATTACCATACAGATGTATATACTACAGACATTACCATACAGATGTATATACTACAGATATTACCTTACAGATGTATATATTACAGACATTATGTTACAGATGTATATACTACAGACATTATCTTACAGATGTATATACTACAGACATTACCTTGCAGATGTATATACGACAGACATTACCTTACACATGTATATACTACAGACATTACCTTACACATGTATATACTACAGACATTACCTTACAGATGTATATACTACAGATATTACCTAACAGATGTATATACTACAGACATTACCTTACAGATGTATATACTACAGACATTACCATACAGATGTATATACTACAGATATTTCCTTACAGATGTATATACTACAGACATTTACTTACAGATGTATATACTACAGAGATTACCTTACAGATGTATATACTACAGACATTACCTTACAGATGTATATACTATAGACATTACCTTACAGATGTATATACTACAGAGATTACCTTACAGATGTATGTACTACAGACATTACCTTACAGATGTATATACTACAGACATTACTTTACAGATGTATATACTACAGACATTATCATCCAGATGTATATACTACAGATATTACCATACAGATGTATATATTACAGACATTACCTTACAGATGTATATACTACAGACATTATCATCCAGATGTATATATATAACAGACATTACCTTACAGATGTATCTACTACAGACATTTCCTTACAGATGTATATACTACAGACATTACCTTACAGATGCATATACTACAGACATTACCTTACAGATGTAAATACTACAGACATTATCTTACAGATGTATATACTGCAGACATTACCATACATATGTATATACTACAGACATTATCTTACAGATTTATATATTACAGACGTTAACTTACAGATGTATATACTACAGACATTACCATACAGATGTATATATTACAGACATTACCATACAGATGTATATACTACAGACATTAACTTACAGATGTATATACTACAGGCATTACCATACAGATGTATATACTATAGACATTACCTTACAGATGTATATACTACAGACATTATCAGACAGATGTATATACTACAGACATTACCTTACAGATGTATATACGACAGACATTACCTTACACATGTATATACTACAGACATTACCTTACAGATGTATATACGACAGACATTACATTACAGATGTATATACTACAGACATTACCTTACAGATGTATATACTACAGACATTACCTTACAGATGTATATACTACAGACATTACCTTACAGATGTATATACGACAGACATTACATTACAGATGTATATACTACAGACATTACCTTACAGATGTATATACTACAGACATTACCTTACAGATGTATATACTACAGACATTACCTTACAGATGTATATACTACAGACATTACCTTACAGATGTATATACTACAGACATTACCTTACACATGTATATACTACAGACATTACATTACAGATGTATATACTACAGACATTACCTTACAGATGTATATACTACAGACATTACCTTACAGATGTATATACTACAGACATTACCTTACAGATGTATATACTACAGACATTACCATACAGATGTATATACTACAGACATTACCTTACAGATGTATATACTACAGACATTACCTTACAGATGTATATACTACAGACATTACCATACAGATGTATATAATACAGACATTACCTTACAGATGTATATACTACAGACATTATCAGACAGATGTATATACTACAGACATTACCTTACAGATGCATATACTAGAGACATTACCTTACACATGTATATACTACAGACATTACCTTACAGAAGTATATACTACAGACATTACCTTACAGATGTATATACTACAGACATTACCATACAGATGTATATACTACAGACATTTCCTTACAGATGTATATACTACAGACATTACCTTACAGATGTATATACTACAGAGATTACCTTACAGATGTATATACTACAGACATTACCTTACAGATGTATATACTACAGACATTACCTTACAGATGTATATACTACAGACATTATCATCCAGATGTATATACTACAGATATTACCATACAGATGTATATATTACAGACATTACCTTACAGATGTATATACTACAGACATTATCATCCAGATGTATATATAACAGACATTACCTTACAGATGTATCTACTACAGACATTTCCTTACAGATGGATATACTACAGAAATTACCATACAGATGTATATACTACAGACATTACCATACATATGTATATACTACAGATATTACCTTACAGATGTATATATTACAGACATTATGTTACAGATGTATATACTACAGACATTATCTTAGAGATGTATATATTACAGACATTACATTACAGATGTATATATTACCGACATTATCTTACAGATGTATATACTACAGACATTACCTTAAAGATGTATATACTACAGATATTACCTTACAGATGTATATACTACAGACATTACCATACAGATGTATATACTACAGACATTACCTTACCGATATATATACTACAGACATTACCTTACCGATATATATACTACAGACATTACCTTACAGATGTATATACTACAGACATTACCATACAGATGTATATAATACAGACATTACCTTACAGATGTATATACTACAGACATTACCATACATATGTATATACTACAGACATTACCTTACAGATGTATATACTACAGACGTTAACTTACAGATGTATATACTACAGACATTACCATACAGATGTATATATTACAGACATTACCTTACAGATGTATATACTACAGACATTATCAGTCAGATGTATATACTACAGACATTACCTTACAGATGTATATACTACAGACATTACCTTACAGATGCATATACTACAGACATTATCTTACAGATGTATATACTGCAGACATTACCATACAGATGTATATATTAGAGACATTACCATACAGATGTATATACTACAGACATTAACTTACAGATGTATATACTACAGACATTACCATACAGATGTATATACTACAGACATTACCTTACAGATGTATATACTACAGACATTACCTTACAGATGTACATATTACAGACGTTAACTTACAGATGTATATACTACAGACATTAACTTACGGATGTATATATAACAGACATTACCTTACAGATGTATATACTACAGACATTACCATACAGATGTATATACTACAGACATTACCTTACAGATGTATATACTACAGACATTACCTTACAGATGTATATACTACAGACATTACCATACAGATGTATATAATACAGACATTACCTTACAGATGTATATACTACAGACATTATCAGACAGATGTATATACTACAGACATTACCTTACAGATGTATATACGACAGATATTACCTTACACATGTATATACTACAGACATTACCTTACAGATGTATATACGACAGACATTACATTACAGATGTATATACTACAGACATTACCTGACAGATGTATATACGACAGACATTACATTACAGATGTATATACTACAGACATTACCTTACAGATGTATATACTACAGACATTACCTTACAGATGTATATACGACAGACATTACATTACAGATGTATATACTACAGACATTACCTTACAGATGTATATACTACAGACATTACCTTACAGATGTATATACTACAGACATTACCTTACAGATGTATATACGACAGACATTACATTACAGATGTATATACTACATACATTACCTTACAGATGTATATACTACAGACATTATCTTACAGATGTATATACTACAGACATTACCTTACACATGTATATACTACAGACATTACATTACAGATGTATATACTACAGACATTACCTTACAGATGTATATACTACAGACATTACCTTACAGATGTATATACTACAGACATTACCATACAGATGTATATACTACAGACATTACCTTACAGATGTATATACTACAGACATTACCTTACAGATGTATATACTACAGACATTACCATACAGATGTATATAATACAGACATTACCTTACAGATGTATATACTACAGACATTATCAGACAGATGTATATACTACAGACATTACCTTACAGATGCATATACTACAGACATTACCTTACACATGTATATACTACAGATATTACCATACAGATGTATATATTACAGACATTACCTTACACATGTATATACTACAGACATTATCATCCAGATGTATATATAACAGACATTACCTTACAGATGTATCTACTACAGATATTTCCTTACAGATGTATATACTACAGAAATTACAATACAGATGTATATACTACAGACATTACCATACATATGTATATACTAGAGACATTAAAATACAGATGTATATACTACAGACATTACCATATAGATGTATATACTACAGACATTAACATACAGATGTATATACTACAGACATTACCACACAGATGTATATACTACAGATATTACCTTACAGATGTAAGATTAAATGTATATATTACAGACATTATGTTACAGATGTATATACTACAGACATTATCTTACAGATGTATATACTACAGACATTACCTTACAGATGTATATACTACAGAGATTACCTTACAGATGTATATACTACAGACATTACCTTACAGATGTATATACTACAGACATTACCTTACAGATGTATATACTACAGACATTATCATCCAGATGTATATACTACAGATATTACCATACATATGTATATATTACAGACATTACCTTACAGATGTATATACTACAGACATTATCATCCAGATGTATATATAACAGACATTACCTTACATATGTATCTACTACAGACATTACCATACAGATGTATATACTACAGACATTACATTACAGATGTATATATTACCGACATTATCTTACAGATGTATATACTACAGACATTACCTTACAGATGTATATACTACAGATGTTACCTTACAGATGTATATACTACAGACATTATCTTACAGATGTATATACTACTGACATTACCATACAGATGTATATACTACAGACATTACCTTACAGATGTATATATTACCGACATTACCTTACAGATGTATATACTAGAGACATTACCTTACAGATGTATATACTACAGACATTATCTTACAGATGTATATACTACAGACATTACCATACAGATGTATATACTACAGACATTATCTTACAGATGTATATACTACAGACATTATCTTACAGATGTATATACTACAGACATTACCATACAGATGTATATACTACAGACATTACCATACAGATGTATATACTACTGACATTTTCTTACAGATGTATATACTACAGACATTACCTTACAGATGTATATACTACAGACATTATCTTATAGATGTATATACTACAGACATTACCATACAGATGTATATAATTCAGACATTACTATACAGATGTATATACTACAGACATTACCATACAGATGTATATAATACAGACATTACCTTACAGATGTAAATACTACAGACATCATCTTACAGATGTATATACTGCAGACATTACCATACATATGTATATACTACAGACATTATCTTACAGATTTATATATTACAGACGTTATCAGACAGATGTATATACTACAGACATTACCTTACAGATGTATATACTACAGACATTACCTTACAGGTGTATATACTACAGACATTACCATACAGATGTATATACTACAGACATTACCTTACAGATGTATATACTACAGACATTTCCTTACAGATGTATATACTACAGACATTACCTTACAGATGTATATACTACAGACATTACCATACAGATGTATATACTACAGACATTATCAGACAGATGTATATACTACAGACATTACCTTACAGATGCATATACTACAGACATTACCTTACACATGTATATACTACAGACATTACCTTACAGAAGTATATACTACAGACATTACCTTACAGATGTATATACTACAGACATTACCATACAGATGTATATACTACAGACATTTCCTTACAGATGTATATACTACAGACATTACCTTACATATGTATATACTACAGATATTACCTCACAGGTGTATATACTATAGACATTACCATACAGATGTATATACTATAGACATTATCTTACAGATGTATATACTACAGACATTACCTTACAGATGTATATACTACAGACATTATCTTACAGATGTATATACTACAGACATTACCACACAGATGTATATACTACAGACATTACCTTACAGATGTATATACTACAGACATTACCACACAGATGTATATACTACAGACATTACCTTATAGATGTATATACTACAGACATTACCACACAGATGTATATACTACAGACATTATCTTACAGATGTATATACTACAGACCTTACCATAAATATATATATACTACAGACATTACCATACAGATGTATATACTACAGACGGTGGATTGGCAGTATGGGTAGAGGGTCGGACGCCATGCTTTCCAGCATAGTTACGTCCCTTTACGATCTGAGTTCAAATCCCGCCGAGGTTGACTTTGCCTTTCATCCTTACGGGGTCGATAAAATAAAGTACCAGTAATGCACTGGGTAATTGCTGGCCTTGTGCCTAAAGTAGAAACAATTATCTTACAGAAGTATATACTACAGACATTAACTTACAGATGTATATACTACAGACATTATCTTACAGAAGTATATACTACAGACCTTACCATACAGATGTATATACTACAGACATTACCATACAGATGTATATACTACAGACATTACCGTACATATGTATATACTACAGACATTACCTTACAGATGTATATACTACAGACATTACCTTACAGATGTATATACTACAGACATTACCTTACAGATGTATATACTACATACATTATCTTACAGATATATATACTACAGACATTACCATACAGATGTATATACTACAGACATTATCTTACAGATGTATATACTACAGACATAACCTTACAGATGTATATATTACTGACATTACCTTACAGATGTATATACTACAGACATTACCATACCGACGTATATACAACATACAATACCATACAGATGTATATACTACAAACATTACCTTACAGATGTATATATTACAGACATTATCTTACAAATGTATATACTACAGACATTACCATACAGATGTATATACTATAGACAGTACCTTACAGATGTATATACTACAGACATTACCATACAGATGTATATACTACAGACAGTACCTTACAGATGTATATGCTACAGACAGTACCATACAGATGTATATGCTACAGACATTACCGTCATATTCCATAGTTAGGTCTAGTCTCACTATAAATAACCTCATATTACATAGTTGGCTCCTGTCCCACAATAAATTACCTCATATTCCATAGTTGGCTTCTGTCTCACTATAAATTACCTCATATTAATTAATTAGGTCTAGTCTCACTATAAATTACCTCATATTATATAGTTGGCTCTGTCTCACTATAAATTACCTCATATTCCATAGTTGGGTCTAGTATCACTATAAATTACCTCATATTCCATACTTAGGTCTAGTCTCACTATAAATTACCTCATATACCATAGTTAGGTCCTGTCTCACTAGAAATTACCTCATATTCCATAGTTAGGTCCTGTCTCACTTGAAATTACCTCATAGTCCATAGTTAGGTCCTGTATTACTATAAATTACCTCATATTACATAGTTGGTTCCTGTCTCGCTATAAATTACCTCATATTCCATAGTTAGGTCTAGTGTCACTATAAATTACCTCATATTCCATAGTTAGGAATTCTCTCACTATAAATTACCTCATATAACATAGTTAGGTCCTGTCTCACTATAAATTACCTCATATTACCTAGTTAGGTCCTGTCTCGCTATAAATTACCTCATATTACATAGTTAGGTCTAGTCTCACTATAGATTACCTCATATTACATAGTTATGTCTAGTCTCACTATAAATTACCTCATATTCAATGGTTAGGTCTAGTCTCACTATAAAGTACTTCATATTACATAGTTAGGTCCTATCTCACTATAAATTAACTCATATTACATAGTTGGCTCCTGTCTCAGTATAAATTACCTCATATTCCATAGTTATGTCTTGTCTTGCTATAAATTACCTCATATTACATAGTTAGGTCTAGTCTCACTATAAATTACCTCATATTCCATAGTTAAGAACTCTCTCACTATAAATTACCTCATATTACATATTTAGGTCTAGTCTCACTCTAAATTACCTCATATTCCATAGTTAGGTCTAGTCTCACTATAAATTACCTCATATTACATAGTTAGGTCCTGTCTCACTTTAAATTACCTCATATTACATAGTTAGGTCCTGTCTCTCTATAGATTACCTATATGCCATAGTTAGGAACTGTCTCACTATAAATTACCTCATATTACATAGTTAGGTTTTGTCTCACTATAAATTACCTCATATTCCATAGTTAGGTCTAGTCTAACTATAAATTACCTCATATTCCATGGTTAGGTCTACGCTCACTAAACATTACCTCATATGCCATAGTTAGGTCTAGTCTCACTATAAATTACTTCATATTACATAGTTAGGTCCTGTCCCACAATAAATTACCTCATAATACATAGTTATGTCCTGTCTCACTATAAATAACCTCATATTACATAGTTAGGTCCTGTCTCACTATAAATTACCTCATATTACAAAGTTAGGTCTAGTCTCACTATAAATTACCTCATATTACATAGTTAGGTCTAGTCTCACTATAGATTACCTCATATTACATAGTTAGGTCCTGTCCCACTATAAATTACCTCATATTACATAGTTAGGTCTAGTCTCACTATAAATTACCTCATATTATATAGTTAGGTCTAGTCTCACTATACATGACCTCATATTCCATAGTCATGTCTAGTCTCACTCTAAATTACCTCATTTTACATAGTTAGGTCAAGTCTCACCTTAAATTACCTCATATTCCATAGTTAGGTCCTATCTCACTATAAATGACCTCATATTCCATAGTTGGCTCCTGTCTCACTATGAATTACCTCATATTACATAGTTAGGTCCTGTCTCACTCTAAACTACCTCATATTCCATAGTTGGCTCCTGTCTCACTATGAATTACCTGATATTACATAGTTAGGTCTTGTCTCACTCTAAACTACCTCATATTACATAGTTAGGTCTAGTCTCACTATAAAGTATTTCATATTACATAGTTAGGTCCTATCTCACTCTAAATTACCTCATATTACATAGTTCGGTCTAGTCTCACTATAAATTACCCCATATTCCATAGTTAGGTCTAGTCTCACTATAAATAACCTCATATTATATAGTTGGCTCCTGTCTCACTATAAATTACCTCATATTACATAGTTGGGGCTAGTATCACTATAAATTACCTCATATTCCATACTTAGGTCTAGTCTCACTATAAATTACCTCATATTCCATAGATAGGTCCTGTCTCACTAGAAATTACCTCATATTCCATAGTTAGGTCCTGTCTCACTATAAATTACCTCATATGCCATAGTTACGTCCTGTATTACTATAAATTACCTCATATTACATAGTTGGCTCCTGTCTCACTATGAATTACCTCATAATACATAGTTAGGTCCTGTCTCACTCTAAACTACCTCATATTCCATAGTTGGCTCCTGTCTCACTCTGAATTACCTCATATTACATAGTTAGGTCCTGTCTCACTCTAAACTACCTCATATTACATAGTTAGGTCTAGTCTCACTATAAATTACTTCATATTACATTGTTAGGTCCTATCTCACTATAAATTACCGCATATTACATAGTTAGGTCTAGTCTCACTATAAATTACCTGATATTCCATAGTTAGGTCTAGTCTCACTATAAATAACCTCATATTATATAGTTGGCTCCTGTCACACTATAAATTACCTCATATTACATAGTGGGGGCTAGTATCACTATAAATTACCTCATATTCCATATTTAGTTCTAGTCTCACTATAAATTACCTCATATTCCATAGATAGGTCCTGTCTCACTAGAAATTACCTCATATTCCATAGTTAGGTCCTGTCTCACTATAAATTACCTCATATTCCATAGTTAGGTCCTGTATTACTATAAATTACCTCATATTACATAGTTGGCTCCTGTCTCGCTATAAATTACCTCATATTCCATAGTTAGGTCTAGTGTCGCTATAAATTACCTCATATTCCATAGTTAGGAACTCTCTCACTATAAATTACCTCATATAACATAGTTAGGTTTAGTCTCACTATACATTACCTCATATTACATAGTTAGGTCCTGTCTCACTATAAATTACCTCATATTACATAGTTAGGTCCTGTCTCGCTATAAATTACCTCATATTACATAGTTAGGTCTAGTCTCACTATAGATTACCTCATATTACATAGTTAGGTCCTGTCCCACTATAAATTACCTTATATCACATAGTTAGGTCCTGTCTCGCTATAAATTACCTCATATTACATAGCTAGGTCCAGTCTCACTATAGATTACATCATATTACATAGTTAGGTCCTGTCCCACTATAAATTACCTCATATTACATAGTTAGGTCTAGTCTCACTATAAATTACCTCATATTCCATAGTTACGTCCTGTCTCACTATGAATTACCTCATATTACATAGTTGGCTCCTGTCTCACTATAAATTACCTCATATTCCATAGTCAGTTCTAGTCTCACTCTAAATTACCTCATTTTACATAGTTAGGTCAAGTCTCACTATAAATTACGTTATATTCCATAGTTAGGCCCTGTCTCACTATAAATTACCTCATATTCCATAGTTGGCTCCTGTCTCACTATGAATT
Source organism: Eledone cirrhosa (assembly GCA_964016885.1). Lineage (NCBI taxonomy): Eukaryota > Metazoa > Mollusca > Cephalopoda > Octopoda > Eledonidae > Eledone > Eledone cirrhosa. Next base: position 436,258,800 of record OZ024740.1, on the reverse strand, counting down.
ACCTCATATTACATAGTTAGGTCCTGTCTCACTATAAAGTACTTCATATTACATAGTTAGGTCCTATCTCACTATAAATTACCTCATATTACATAGTTAGGTCTAGTCTCACTATAAATTACCTCATATTCCATAGTTAGGGCTAGTCTCACTATAAATAACCTCATATTATATAGTTGGCTCCTGTCTCACTATAAATTACCTCATATTACATAGTTGGGGCTAGTATCCCTATAAATTACCTCATATTCCATACTTAGGTCTAGTCTCACTATAAATTACCTCATATTCCATAGATAGGTCCTGTCTCACTAGTAATTACCTCATATTCCATAGTTAGGTCCTGTCTTACTATAAATTACCTCATATTCCATAGTTAGGTCCTGTATTACTATAAATTACCTCATATTACATAGTTGGCTCCTGTCTCACTATGAATTACCTCATATTACATAGTTAGGTCCTGTCTCACTCTAAACTACCTCATATTCCATAGTTGGCTCCTGTCTCACTATGAATTACCTCATATTACATAGTTAGGTCCTGTCTCACTCTAAACTACCTCATATTACATAGTTAGGTCTAGTCTAACTATAAATTACTTCATATTACATAGTTAGGTCCTATCTCACTATAAATTACCTCATATTACATTGTTAGGTCTAGTCTCACTATAAATTACCTGATATTCCATAGTTAGGTCTAGTCTCACTCTAAATAACCTCATATTATATAGTTGGCTCCTGTCACACTATAAATTACCTCATATTACATAGTGGGGGCTAGTATCACTATAAATTACCTCATATTCCATATTTAGTTCTAGTCTCACTATAAATTACCTCATATTCCATAGATAGGTCCTGTCTCACTAGAAATTACCTCATATTCCATAGTTAGGTCCTGTCTCACTATAAATTACCTCATATTCCATAGTTAGGTCCTGTATTACTATAAATTACCTCATATTACATAGTTGGCTCCTGTCTCGCTATAAATTACCTCATATTCCATAGTTATGTCTAGTGTCACTATAAATTACCTCATATTCCATAGTTAGGAACTCTCTCACTCTAAATTACCTCATATAACATAGTTAGGTTTAGTCTCACTATACATTACCTCATATTACATAGTTAGGTCCTGTCTCACTATAAATTACCTCATATTACATAGTTAGGTCCTGTCTCGCTATAAATTACCTCATATTACATAGTTAGGTCTAGTCTCACTATAGATTACCTCATATTACATAGTTAGGTCCTGTCCCACTATAAATTACCTTATATCACATAGTTAGGTCCTGTCTCGCTATAAATTACCTCATATTACATAGCTAGGTCCAGTCTCACTATAGATTACATCATATTACATAGTTAGGTCCTGTCCCACTATAAATTACCTCATATTACATAGTTGGCTCCTGTCTCACTATAAATTACCTCATATTCCATAGTCAGTTCTAGTCTCACTCTAAATTACCTCATTTTACATAGTTAGGTCAAGTCTCACTATAAATTACGTTATATTCCATAGTTAGGCCCTGTCTCACTTTAAATTACCTCATATTCCATAGTTAGGCCCTGTCTCACTTTAAATTACCTCATATTCCATAGTTGGCTCCTGTCTCACTATGAATTACCTCATATTACATAGTTAGGTCCTGTCTCACTCTAAACTACCTCATATTACATAGTTAGGTCTAGTCTCACTATAAAGTACTTCATATTACATAGTTAGGTCCTATCTCACTATAAATTACCTCATATTACATAGTTAGGTCTAGTCTCACTATAAATTACCTCATATTCCATAGTTAGGGCTAGTCTCACTATAAATAACCTCATATTATATAGTTGGCTCCTGTCTCACTATAAATTACCTCATATTACATAGTTGGGGCTAGTATCCCTATAAATTACCTCATATTCCATACTTAGGTCTAGTCTCACTATAAATTACCTCATATTCCATAGATAGGTCCTGTCTCACTAGACATTACCTCATATTCCATAGTTAGGTCCTGTCTCACTATAAATTACCTCATATTCCATAGTTAGGTCCTGTATTACTATAAATTACCTCATATTACATAATTGGCTCCTGTCTCGCTATAGATTACCTCATATTCCATAGTTAGGTCTAGTGTCACTATAAATTACCTCATATTCCATAGTTAGGAACTCTCTCACTATAAATTACCTCATATAACATAGTTAGGTTTACTCTCACTATACATTACCTCATATTACATAGTTAGGTCCTGTCTCACTATAAATTACCTCATATTACATAGTTAGGTCCTGTCTCGCTATAAATTACCTCATATTACATAGTTAGGTCTAGTCTCACTATAGATTACCTCATATTTCATAGTTAGGTCCTGTCTCACTATAAATTACCTCATATTCCATAGTTGGCTCCTGTCTCACTATGAATTACCTCATATTACATAGTTAGGTCCTGTCTCACTCTAAACTACCTCATATTACATAGTTAGGTCTAGTCTCACTATAAAGTACTTCATGTTACATAGTTAGGTCCTATCTCACTATAAATTACCTCATATTACATAGTTAGGTTTAGTCTCACTATAAATTACCTCATATTCCATAGTTAGGTCCTGTCTCACTATAAATTACCTCATATTACATAGTTGGCTCCTGTCTCACTATAAATTACCTCATATTCCATAGTTAGGTCTTGTCTCGCTATAAATTACCTCATATTACAGTGTTAGGTCTAGTCCCACTATAAATTACCTCTATTTCCATAGTTAGGCCCTGTCCCACAATAAATTACCTCATATTACATAGTTAGGTCCTGCCTCACTATAAATTACCTCATATTACATAGTTAGGTCCTGTCTCACTATAAATTACCTCATATTCCATAGTTAGGTCCTGTTCCACAATAAATTACCTCATATTCCATAGTTAGGTCTAGTCTTACTATAAATTACCTCATATTCCATAGTTAGGTCTAGTCTTACTATAAATTACCTCATATTACATAGTTAGGTCTAGTCTCACTATAAATTACCTCATATTACATAGTTAGCTCTAGTCTAACTATAAATTACCTCCATTTCCATAGTTAGGTCTAGTCCCACAATAAATTACCTCATATTCCATAGTTGGCTCCTGTCTCACTATAAATTACCTCATATTACATAGATAGGTCCTGTCTCACTAGTAATTACCTCATATTCCATAGTTAGGTCCTGTCTTACTATAAATTACCTCATATTCCATAGTTAGGTCCTGTATTACTATAAATTACCTCATATTACATAGTTGGCTCCTGTCTCACTATGAATTACCTCATATTACATAGTTAGGTCCTGTCTCACTCTAAACTACCTCATATTCCATAGTTGGCTCCTGTCTCACTATGAATTACCTCATATTACATAGTTAGGTCCTGTCTCACTCTAAACTACCTCATATTACATAGTTAGGTCTAGTCTAACTATAAATTACTTCATATTACATAGTTAGGTCCTATCTCACTATAAATTACCTCATATTACATTGTTAGGTCTAGTCTCACTATAAATTACCTGATATTCCATAGTTAGGTCTAGTCTCACTCTAAATAACCTCATATTATATAGTTGGCTCCTGTCACACTATAAATTACCTCATATTACATAGTGGGGGCTAGTATCACTATAAATTACCTCATATTCCATATTTAGTTCTAGTCTCACTATAAATTACCTCATATTCCATAGATAGGTCCTGTCTCACTAGAAATTACCTCATATTCCATAGTTAGGTCCTGTCTCACTATAAATTACCTCATATTCCATAGTTAGGTCCTGTATTACTATAAATTACCTCATATTACATAGTTGGCTCCTGTCTCGCTATAAATTACCTCATATTCCATAGTTATGTCTAGTGTCACTATAAATTACCTCATATTCCATAGTTAGGAACTCTCTCACTCTAAATTACCTCATATAACATAGTTAGGTTTAGTCTCACTATACATTACCTCATATTACATAGTTAGGTCCTGTCTCACTATAAATTACCTCATATTACATAGTTAGGTCCTGTCTCGCTATAAATTACCTCATATTACATAGTTAGGTCTAGTCTCACTATAGATTACCTCATATTACATAGTTAGGTCCTGTCCCACTATAAATTACCTTATATCACATAGTTAGGTCCTGTCTCGCTATAAATTACCTCATATTACATAGCTAGGTCCAGTCTCACTATAGATTACATCATATTACATAGTTAGGTCCTGTCCCACTATAAATTACCTCATATTACATAGTTGGCTCCTGTCTCACTATAAATTACCTCATATTCCATAGTCAGTTCTAGTCTCACTCTAAATTACCTCATTTTACATAGTTAGGTCAAGTCTCACTATAAATTACGTTATATTCCATAGTTAGGCCCTGTCTCACTTTAAATTACCTCATATTCCATAGTTAGGCCCTGTCTCACTTTAAATTACCTCATATTCCATAGTTGGCTCCTGTCTCACTATGAATTACCTCATATTACATAGTTAGGTCCTGTCTCACTCTAAACTACCTCATATTACATAGTTAGGTCTAGTCTCACTATAAAGTACTTCATATTACATAGTTAGGTCCTATCTCACTATAAATTACCTCATATTACATAGTTAGGTCTAGTCTCACTATAAATTACCTCATATTCCATAGTTAGGGCTAGTCTCACTATAAATAACCTCATATTATATAGTTGGCTCCTGTCTCACTATAAATTACCTCATATTACATAGTTGGGGCTAGTATCCCTATAAATTACCTCATATTCCATACTTAGGTCTAGTCTCACTATAAATTACCTCATATTCCATAGATAGGTCCTGTCTCACTAGACATTACCTCATATTCCATAGTTAGGTCCTGTCTCACTATAAATTACCTCATATTCCATAGTTAGGTCCTGTATTACTATAAATTACCTCATATTACATAATTGGCTCCTGTCTCGCTATAGATTACCTCATATTCCATAGTTAGGTCTAGTGTCACTATAAATTACCTCATATTCCATAGTTAGGAACTCTCTCACTATAAATTACCTCATATAACATAGTTAGGTTTACTCTCACTATACATTACCTCATATTACATAGTTAGGTCTAGTCTCACTATAAAGTACTTCATGTTACATAGTTAGGTCCTATCTCACTATAAATTACCTCATATTACATAGTTAGGTTTAGTCTCACTATAAATTACCTCATATTCCATAGTTAGGTCCTGTCTCACTATAAATTACCTCATATTACATAGTTGGCTCCTGTCTCACTATAAATTACCTCATATTCCATAGTTAGGTCTTGTCTCGCTATAAATTACCTCATATTACAGTGTTAGGTCTAGTCCCAGTATAAATTACCTCTATTTCCATAGTTAGGCCCTGTCCCACAATAAATTACCTCATATTACATAGTTAGGTCCTGCCTCACTATAAATTACCTCATATTACATAGTTAGGTCCTGTCTCACTATAAATTACCTCATATTCCATAGTTAGGTCCTGTTCCACAATAAATTACCTCATATTCCATAGTTAGGTCTAGTCTTACTATAAATTACCTCATATTCCATAGTTAGGTCTAGTCTTACTATAAATTACCTCATATTACATAGTTAGGTCTAGTCTCACTATAAATTACCTCATATTACATAGTTAGCTCTAGTCTAACTATAAATTACCTCCATTTCCATAGTTAGGTCTAGTCCCACAATAAATTACCTCATATTCCATAGTTGGCTCCTGTCTCACTATAAATTACCTCATATTACATAGTTGGGTCTAGTATCACTATAAATTACCTCATATTCCATACATCGGTCTAGTCTCACTATAAATTACCTCATATTCCATAGTTAGGTCCTGTCTCACTATAAATTACGTCATATTCCATACTTTGGTCTAGTCTCACTATAAATTACCTCATATTCCATAGTTAGGTCCTGTCTGACTAGAAATTACCTCATATTCTATAGTTAGGTCCTGTCTCACTAGAAATTACCTCATATTCCATAGTTAGGTCCTGTCTCACTATAAATTACCTCATATTCTATAGTTAGGTCCTGTATTACTATAAATTACCTCATATTACATAGTTGGCTCCTGTCTCGCTATAAATTACCTCATATTCCATAGTTAGGTCTAGTGTCACTATAAATTACCTCATATTCCATAGTTAGGAACTCTCTCACTATAAATTACCTCATATAACATAGTCAGGTTTAGTCTCACCATACATTACCTCATATTACATAGTTAGGTCCTGTCTCACTATAAATTACCTCATATTCCATAGTTAGGTCTAGTGTCACTATAAATTACCTCATATTCCATAGTTAGGAACTCTCTCACTATAAATTACCTCATATAACATAGTTAGGTTTAGTCTCACTATACATTACCTCATATTACATAGTTAGGTCCTGTCTCACTATAAATTACCTCATATTACATAGTTAGGTCCTGTCTCGCTATAAATTACCTCATATTACATAGTTAGGTCTAGTCTCACTATAGATTACCTCATATTACATAGTTAGGTCCTGTCTCACTATGAATTACCTCATATTACATAGTTGGCTCCTGTCTCACTATAAATTACCTCATATTCCATAGTTAGGTCTAGTCTCACTATAGATTACCTCATAATACATAGTTAGGTCCTCTCCCACTATAAATTACCTCATATTACATAGTTAGGTCTAGTCTCACTATAAATTACCTCATATTACATAGTTAGGTCTAGTCTCACTATACCTTACCTCATATTCCATAGTCATGTCTAGTCTCACTCTAAATTACCTCATTTTACATAGTTAGGTCAAGTCTCACTATAAATTACCTCATATTCCATAGTTAGGCCCTGTCTCACCATAAATTACCTCATATTCCATAGTTGGCTCCTGTCTCACTATGAATTACCTCATATTACATAGTTAGGTCCTGTCTCACTCTAAACTACCTCATGTTACATAGTTAGGTCTAGTTTCACTATAAAGGACTTCATATTACATAGTTAGGTCCTATCTCACTCTAAGTTACCTCATATTACATAGTTAGGTCTAGTCTCACTATAAATTACCTCATATTCCATAGTTAGGTCCTGTCTCACTATAAATTACCTCATATTACAGTGTTAGGTCTAGTCTCACAATAAATTACCTCATATTCCATAGTTAGGTCCTGTCTCACTATAAATTACCTGATATTCCATACTTAGCTCCTGTCTCACTATAAATTACCTCATATTCCATAGTTATGTCTAGTCTCAATATAAATTACCTCATATTCCATAGTTAGGTCTAGTCTCACTATAAACTACTTCTATTTCCATAGTTAGGTCCTGTGCCACAATAAACTACCTCATATTACATAGTTAGGTCCTGCCTCTCTATAAATTACCTCATATTACATAGCTAGGCCTAGTCTTACCATAAATTACCTCTATTTCCATAGTTAGGCCCTGTCCCACAATAAATTACCTCATATTACATAGTTAGGTCCTGCCTCTCTATAAATTACCTCATATTACATAGTTAGTTCCTGTCTCACTATAAATTACCTCATATTCCATAGTTATGTCTAGTCTCACTATAAATTACCTCACATTACATATTTAGGTCCTGGCCCACTATACATTACCTCATATTACATAGTTGGCTCCTGTCTCACTATAAATTACCTCATATTACTTAGTTAGGTCTAGTCTCACTATAAATTACCTCATATTATATAGTTGGCTCCTGTCTCACTATAAATTACCTCATATTCCATAGTTAGGTCTAGTCTCACTATAAATTACCTCATATTCCATAGTTAGGTCCTGTCTCACTAGAAATTACCTCATATTCCATAGTTAGGTCCTGTCTCACTAGAAATTAACTCATATTCCATAGTTAGGTCTTGTCTCGCTATAAATTACCTCATATTCCATAGTTAGGTCTAGTGTCACTATAAATTACCTCATATTCCATAGTTAGGAACTCTCTCACTATAAATTACCTCATACTCCATAGTTAGGTTTAGTCTCACCATACATTACCTCATATTACATAGTTATGTCCTGTCTCACTATAAATGACCTCATATTCCATAGTTATGTCTAGTCTCACTATAAATTATCTCATATTACATAGTTAGGTCCTGACTCACTATACATTACCTCATATTACATAGTTGGCTCCTGTCTCACTATAAATTACTTCTATTTCCTTAGTTAGGTCCTGTTCCACAATAAATTACCTCATATTCCAAAGTTAGGTCTAGTCTCACTATAAATTACCTCATATTACATAGTTAGGTCTAGTCTCATTATAAATTACCTCTATTTCCATAGTTAGGTCCTGTTCCACATTAAATTACCTCATATTCCATAGTTAGATCTAGTCTTACTATAAATTACCTCATATTACATAGTTAGGTCTAGTCTCACTATAGATTACCTCATATTACATAGTTAGGTCTACTATCACAATAAATTACCTCATATTACATAGTTAGGTCTAGTCTAACTATAAATTACCTCTATTTCCATAGTTAGGTCTAGTCCCACAATAAATTACCTCATATTCCATAGTTGGCTCCTGTCTCACTATAAATTACCTCATATTATATAGTTGGCTATTGTCTCACTATAAATTACCTCATATTACATAGTTGGGTCTAGTATCACTATAAATTACCTCATATTCCATACTTAGGTCTAGTCTCACTATGAATTACCTCATATTCCATAGATAGGTCCCGTCTCACTAGAAATTACCTCATATTCCATAGTTAGGTCCTGTCTCACTATAAATTACCTCATATTCCATAGTTAGGTCCTGTATTAGTATTACTATAAATTACCTCATATTACATAGTTGGCTCCTGTCTCGCTATAAATTACCTCATATTCCATAGTTAGGTCTAGTGTCACTATAAATTACCTCATATTCCATAGTTAGGAACTCTCTCACTATAAATTACCTCATATTACATAGTTAGGTCCTGTCTCACAATAAATTACCTCATATTACCTAGTTAGGTCCTGTCTCGCTATAAATTACCTCATATTACATAGTTAGGTCTAGTCTCACTATAGATTACCTCATATTACATAGTTAGGTCTAGTCTCACTATAAATTACCTCATATTCCATGGTTAGGTCTAGTCTCACTATAAAGTACTTCATATTACATAGTTAGGTCCTATCTCACTATAAATTAACTCATATTACATAGTTGGCTCCTGTCTCAGTATAAATTACCTCATATTCCATAGTTAGGTCTTGTCTCGCTATAAATTACCTCATATTACAGTGTTAGCTCTAGTCTCACTATAAATTACCTCATATTCCATAGTTAGGTCCTGTCTCACTATAAATTACCTCATATTCCATACTTAGCTCCTGTCTCTCAATAAATAACCTCATATTCCATAGTTAGGTCTAGTCTCACTATAAATTACCTCATATTACATAGCTAGGCCTAGTCTTACTATAAATTACCTCTATTTCCATAGTTAGGTCCTGTCCCACAATAAATTACCTCATATTACATAGTTAGGTCTTGCCTCTCTATAAATTACCTCATATTCCATAGTTAAGTCCTGTCTCACTCTAACTTACCTCATACTCCATAGTTATGTCTAGTCTCACTATAAATTACCTCATATTACATAGTTAGGTCCTGACTCACTACACATTACCTCATATTCCATTGTTAGGTCCTGTCTCACTCTAAACTACCTCATATTACATAGTTAGGTCTAGTCTCACTATAAATTACTTCATATTACATAGTTAGGTCCTATCTCACTATAAATTACGTCATATTACATAGTTAGGTCTAGTCTCACTATAAATTACCTCATATTCCATAGTTAGGTCTAGTCTCACTATAAATAACCTCATATTATATAGTTGGCTCCTGTCTCACTATAAATTACCTCATATTACATAGTTGGGGCTAGTATCACTATAAATTACCTCATATTCCATACTTAGGTCTAGTCTCACTATAAATTACCTCATATTCCATAGATAGGTCCTGTCTCACTAGAAATTACCTCATATTCCATAGTTAGGTCCTGTCTCATTATAAATTACCTCATATTCCATAGTTAGGTCCTGTATTACTATAAATTACCTCATATTACATAGTTGGCTCCTGTCTCGCTATAGATTACCTCATATTCCATAGTTAGGTCTAGTGTCACTATAAATTACCTCATATTCCATAGTTAGGAACTCTCTCACTATAAATTACCTCATATAACATAGTTAGGTTTACTCTCACTATACATTACCTCATATTACATAGTTAGGTCCTGTCTCACTATAAATTACCTCATATTACATAGTTAGGTCCTGTCTCGCTATAAATTACCTCATATTACATAGTTAGGTCTAGTCTCACTATACATTACCTCATATTCCATAGTCATGTCTAGTCTCACTCTAAATTACCTCATTTTACATAGTTAGGTCAAGTCTCACTATAAATTACCTCATATTCCATAGTTAGGCCCTGTCTCACTATAAATTACCTCATATTCCATAGTTGGCTCCTGTCGCACTATGAATTACCTCATATTACATAGTTAGGTCTAGTCTCACTATAAAGTACTTCATATTACATAGTTAGGTCCTATCTCACTATAAATTACCTCATATTACATAGTTAGGTTTAGTCTCACTATAAATTACCTCATATTCCATAGTTAGGTCCTGTCTCACTATAAATTACCTCATATTACATAGTTGGCTCCTGTCTCACTATAAATTACCTCATATTCCATAGTTAGGTCTTGTCTCGCTATAAATTACCTCATATTACAGTGTTAGGTCTAGTCTCACTATAAATTACTTCTATTTCTATAGTTAGGTCCTGTGCCACAATAAACTACCTCATATTACATAGTTAGGTCCTGCCTCTCTATAAATTACCTCATATTACATAGTTAGGTCCTGTCTCACTATAAATTACCTCATATTCCATAGTTAGGTCCTGTTCCACAATAAATTACCTCATATTCCATAGTTAGGTCTAGTCTTACTATAAATTACCTCATATTCCATAGTTAGGTCTAGTCTCACTATAAATTACCTCATATTACATAGTTAGGTCTAGTCTCACTATAAATTACCTCATATTACATAGTTAGGTCTACTCTCACTATAAATTATCTCATATTACATAGTTAGCTCTAGTCTAACTATAAATTACCTCCATTTCCATAGTTAGGTCTAGTCCCACAATAAATTACCTCATATTCCATAGTTGGCTCCTGTCTCACTATAAATTACCTCATATTACATAGCTGGGTCTAGTATCACTATAAATTACCTCATATTCCATACTTTGGTCTAGTCTCACTATAAATTACCTCATATTCCATAGTTAGGTCCTGTCTCACTATAAATTACCTCATATTCCATACTTTGGTCTAGTCACACTATAAATTACCTCATATTCCATAGTTAGGTCCTGTCTCACTAGAAATTACCTCATAATCCATAGTTAGGTCCTGTCTCACTAGAAATTACCTCATATTCCATAGTTAGGTCCTGTCTCACTATAAATTACCTCATATTCCATAGTTAGGTCCTGTATTACTATAAATTACCTCATATTACATAGTTGGCTCCTGTCTCGCTATAAATTACCTCATATTCCATAGTTAGGTCTAGTGTCACTATAAATTACCTCATATTCCATAGTTAGGAACTCTCTCACTATAAATTACCTCATATAACATAGTCAGGTTTAGTCTCACCATACATTACCTCATATTACATAGTTAGGTCCTGTCTCACTATAAATTACCTCATATTCCATAGTTAGGTCTAGTGTCACTATAAATTACCTCATATTCCATAGTTAGGAACTCTCTCACTATAAATTACCTCATATAACATAGTTAGGTTTAGTCTCACTATACATTACCTCATATTACATAGTTAGGTCCTGTCTCACTATAAATTACCTCATATTACATAGTTAGGTCCTGTCTCGCTATAAATTACCTCATATTACATAGTTAGGTCTAGTCTCACTATAGATTACCTCATATTACATAGTTAGGTCCTGTCCCACTATAAATTACCTTATATCACATAGTTAGGCCCTGTCTCGCTATAAATTACCTCATATTACATAGGTAGGTCTAGTCTCACTATAGATTACATCATATTACATAGTTATGTCCTGTCCCACTATAAATTACCTCATATTACATAATTAGGTCTAGTCTCACTATAAATTACCTCATATTCCATAGTTAGGTCCTGTCTCACTATGAATTACCTCATATTACATAGTTGGCTCCTGTCTCACTATAAATTACCTCATATTCCATAGTTAGGTCTTGTCTCGCTATAAATTACCTCATATTCCATAGTTAGGTCTAGTCTCACTATAGATTACATCATAATACATAGTTAGCTCCTCTCCCACTATAAATTACCTCATATTACATAGTTAGGTCTAGTCTCACTATAAATTACCTCATATTACATAGTTATGTCTAGTCTCAATATAAATTACCTCATATTCCATAGTTAGGTCTAGTCTCACTATAAACTACTTCTATTTCCATAGTTAGGTCCTGTGCCACAATAAACTACCTCATATTACATAGTTAGGTCCTGCCTCTCTATAAATTACCTCATATTACATAGTTGGCTCCTGTCTCGCTATAGATTACCTCATATTCCATAGTTAGGTCTAGTGTCACTATAAATTACCTCATATTCCATAGTTAGGAACTCTCTCACTATAAATTACCTCATATAACATAGTTAGGTTTACTCTCACTATACATTACCTCATATTACATAGTTAGGTCCTGTCTCACTATAAATTACCTCATATTACATAGTTAGGTCCTGTCTCGCTATAAATTACCTCATATTACATAGTTAGGTCTAGTCTCACTATACATTACCTCATATTCCATAGTCATGTCTAGTCTCACTCTAAATTACCTCATTTTACATAGTTAGGTCAAGTCTCACTATAAATTACCTCATATTCCATAGTTAGGCCCTGTCTCACTATAAATTACCTCATATTCCATAGTTGGCTCCTGTCGCACTATGAATTACCTCATATTACATAGTTAGGTCCTGTCTCACTCTAAACTACCTCATATTACATAGTTAGGTCTAGTCTCACTATAAAGTACTTCATATTACATAGTTAGGTCCTATCTCACTATAAATTACCTCATATTACATAGTTAGGTTTAGTCTCACTATAAATTACCTCATATTCCATAGTTAGGTCCTGTCTCACTATAAATTACCTCATAATACATAGTTGGCTCCTGTCTCACTATAAATTACCTCATATTCCATAGTTAGGTCTTGTCTCGCTATAAATTACCTCATATTACAGTGTTACGTCTAGTCTCACTATAAATTACTTCTATTTCCATAGTTAGGTCCTGTGCCACAATAAACTACCTCATATTACATAGTTAGGTCCTGCCTCTCTATAAATTACCTCATATTACATAGTTAGGTCCTGTCTCACTATAAATTACCTCATATTCCATAGTTAGGTCCTGTTCCACAATAAATTACCTCATATTCCATAGTTAGGTCTAGTCTTACTATAAATTACCTCATATTCCATAGTTAGGTCTAGTCTCACTATAAATTACCTCATATTACATAGTTAGGTCTAGTCTCACTATAAATTACCTCATATTACATAGTTAGGTCTACTCTCACTATAAATTATCTCATATTACATAGTTAGCTCTAGTCTAACTATAAATTACCTCCATTTCCATAGTTAGGTCTAGTCCCACAATAAATTACCTCATATTCCATAGTTGGCTCCTGTCTCACTATAAATTACCTCATATTACATAGCTGGGTCTAGTATCACTATAAATTACCTCATATTCCATACTTTGGTCTAGTCTCACTATAAATTACCTCATATTCCATAGTTAGGTCCTGTCTCACTATAAATTACCTCATATTCCATACTTTGGTCTAGTCTCACTATAAATTACCTCATATTCCATAGTTAGGTCCTGTCTCACTAGAAATTACCTCATATTCCATAGTTAGGTCCTGTCTCACTAGAAATTACCTCATATTCCATAGTTAGGTCCTGTCTCACTATAAATTACCTCATATTCCATAGTTAGGTCCTGTATTACTATAAATTACCTCATATTACATAGTTGGCTCCTGTCTCGCTATAAATTACCTCATATTCCATAGTTAGGTCTAGTGTCACTACAAATTACCTCATATTCCATAGTTAGGAACTCTCTCACTATAAATTACCTCATATAACATAGTCAGGTTTAGTCTCACCATACATTACCTCATATTACATAGTTAGGTCCTGTCTCACTATAAATTACCTCATATTCCATAGTTAGGTCTAGTGTCACTATAAATTACCTCATATTCCATAGTTAGGAACTCTCTCACTATAAATTACCTCATATAACATAGTTAGGTTTAGTCTCACTATACATTACCTCATATTACATAGTTAGGTCCTGTCTCACTATACATTACCTCATATTACATAGTTAGGTCCTGTCTCGCTATAAATTACCTCATATTCCATAGTTAGGTCTTGTCTAGCTATAAATTACCTCATATTACATAGTTAGGTCTAGTCTCACTATAGATTACCTCATAATACATAGTTAGCTCCTCTCCCACTATAAATTACCTCATATTACATAGTTAGGTCTAGTCTCACTATAAATTACCTCATATTACATAGTTAGGTCTAGTCTCACTAAACCTTATCTCATATTCCATAGTCATGTCTAGTCTCACTCTAAATTACCTCAATTTACATAGTTAGGTCAAGTCTCACTATAAATTACCTCATATTCCATAGTTAGGCCCTGTCTCACCGTAAATTACCTCATATTCCATAGTTGGCTCCTGTCTCACTATGAATTACCTCATATTACATAGTTAGGTCCTGTCTCACTCTAAACTACCTCATGTTACATAGTTAGGTCTAGTCTCACTATAAAGAACTTCATATTACATAGTTAGGTCCTATCTCACTCTAATTTACCTCATATTACATAGTTAGGTCTAGTCTGACTATAAATTACCTCATATTCCATAGTTAGGTCCTGTCTCACTATAAATTACCTCATATTACATAGTTGGCTCCTGTCTCACTATAAATTACCTCATATTCCATAGTTAGGTCTTGTCTCGCTATAAATTACCTCATATTACAGTGTTAGGTCTAGTCTCACTATAAATTACCTCATATTCCATAGTTAGGTCCTGTCTCACTATAAATTACCTGATATTCCATACTTAGCTCCTGTCTCACTATAAATTACCTCATATTCCATAGTTATGTCTAGTCTCAATATAAATTACCTCATATTCCATAGTTAGGTCTAGTCTCACTATAAACTACTTCTATTTCCATAGTTAGGTCCTGTGCCACAATAAACTACCTCATATTACATAGTTAGGTCCTGCCTCTCTATAAATTACCTCATATTACATAGCTAGGCCTAGTCTTACTATAAATTACCTCTATTTCCATAGTTAGGTCCTGTCCCACAATAAATTACCTCATATTACATAGTTAGGTCCTGCCTCTCTATAAATTACCTCATATTACAGAGTTAGTTGCTGTCTCACTATAAATTACCTCATATTCCATAGTTATGTCTAGTCTCACTATAAATTACCTCACATTACATATTTAGGTCCTGACCCACTATACATTACCTCACATTACATAGTTGGCTTCTGTATCACTATAAATTACCTCCATTTCCATAGTTAGCTCTAGTCCCACAATAAATTACCTCATATTCCATAGTTGGCTCCTGTCTCACTATAAATTACCTCATATTACTTAGTTAGGTCTAGTCTCACTATAAATTACCTCATATTATATAGTTGGCTCCTGTCTCACTATAAATTACCTCATATTCCAAACTTAGGTCTAGTCTCACTATAAATTACCTCATATTCCATAGTTAGGTCCTGTCTCACTAGAAATTACCTCATATTCCATAGTTAGGTCCTGTCTCACTATAAATTACTTCTATTTCCATAGTTAGGTCCTGTTCCACAATAAATTACCTCATATTCCAAAGTTAGGTCTAGTCTCACTATAAATTACCTCATATTACATAGTTAGGTCTAGTCTCATTATAAATTACCTCTATTTCCATAGTTAGGTCCTGTTCCACAATAAATTACCTCATATTCCATAGTTAGGTCTAGTCTTACTATAAATTACCTCATATTACATAGTTAGGTCTAGTCTCACTCTAAATTACCTCTATTTCCATAGTTAGGTCTAGTCCCACAATAAATTACCTCATATTCCATAGTTGGCTCCTGTCTCACTATAAATTACCTCATATTATATAGTTGGCTATTGTCTCACTATAAATTACCTCATATTACATAGTTGGGTCTAGTATCACTATAAATTACCTCATATTCCATACTTAGGTCTAGTCTCACTATAAATTACGTCATATTCCATAGTTAGGTCCTGTATTAGTATTACTATAAATTACCTCATATTACATAGTTGGCTCCTGTCTCGCTATAAAATACCTCATATTCGATAGTTAGGTCTAGTGTCACTATAAATTACCTCATCTTCCATAGGTAGGAACTCTCTCACTATAAATTACCTCATATAACATAGTTAGGTGTAGTCTCACTATACATTACCTCATATTACATAGTTAGGTCCTGTCTCACTATAAATAACCTCATATTACCTAGTTAGGTCCTGTCTCGCTATAAATTACCTCATATTACATAGTTAGGTCTAGTCTCACTATAAATTACCTCATATTCCATGGTTAGGTCTAGTCTCACTATAAAGTACTTCATATTACATAGTTAGGTCCTATCTCACTATAAATTAACTCATATTACATAGTTGGCTCCTGTCTCAGTATAAATTACCTCATATTCCATAGTTAGGTCTTGTCTCGCTATAAATTACCTCATATTACAGTGTTAGCTCTAGTCTCACTATAAATTACCTCATATTCCATAGTTAGGTCCTGTCTCACTATAAATTACCTCATATTCCATACTTAGCTCCTGTCTCACAATAAATAACCTCATATTCCATAATTAGGTCTAGTCTCACTATAAATTACCTCATATTACATAGCTAGGCCTAGTCTTACTATAAATTACCTCTATTTCCATAGTTAGGTCCTGTCCCACAATAAATTACCTCATATTACATAGTTAGGTCTTGCCTCTCTATAAATTACCTCATATTCCATAGTTAAGTCTTGTCTCACTCTAAATTACCTCATATTCCATAGTTATGTCTAGTCTCACTATAAATTACCTCATATTACATAGTTAGGTCCTGACTCACTACACATTACCTCATGTTACATAGTTGGCTCCTGTCTCACTATAAATTACTTCTAGTTCCATAGTTAGGGCCTGTTCCACAATAAATTACCTCATATTCCAAAATTAGGTCTAGTCTTATTATAAATTACCTCATATTACATATTTAGGTCTAGTCTCACTATAAATTACCTCATATTACATAGTTAGGTCTAGTCTCACTATAAATTACCTCATATTCCATAGTTAGGTCCTGTCTCACTTTAAATTACCTCATATTACATAGTTATGTCCTGTCTCACTATAAATTACCTTATATGCCATAGTTAGGACCTGTCTCACTATAAATTACCTCATATTACATAGTTAGGTTCTGTCTCACTATAAATTACCTCATATTCCATAGTTAGGTCTAGTCTCACTATAAATTCCCTCATATTCCATGCTTAGGTCTAGTCTCACTATAAAGTACCTCATATTCCATAGTTAGGTCCTGTCCCACTATAAATTACCTCATATGCCATAGTTAGGTCTAGTCACACTATAAATTACCTCATATTACATAGTTAGGTCTAGTCTCACTATAAATTACCTCATATTCCATAGTTAGGTCTAGTCTCACTATAAATTACCTCATATTCCATAGTTAGGTCTAGTCTCACTATAAATTGCCTCATATTACATAGTCAGGTCCAGTCTCACTATAAATTACCTCATATTCCATAGTTAGGTCTAGTCACACTATAAATTACCTCATATTACATAGTTAGGTCTAGTCTCACTATAAATTACCTCATATTCCATAGTTAGGTCCTGTCTCACTATAAATTACCTCATATTACATAGTTAGGTCTAGTCTCACTATAAATTACCTCATATTCCATAGTTAGGTCTAGTCTCACTATAAATTACCTCATATTCCATAGTTAGGTCTAGTCTCACTATAAATTACCTCATATTACATAGTCAGGTCCAGTCTCACTATAAATTACCTCATATTCCATAGTTAGGTCCTGTCTCACTATAAATTACCTCATATTACATAGTCAGGTCCAGTCTCACTATAAATTACCAAATATTACATAGTTAGGTCCTGTCCCACTATAAATTACCTCACATTCCATAGTTAGGTCAAGTCTCACTATAGATTACCTCATATTACATAGTTAGGTCTAGTCTCACTATAAACTACCTCATATTCCAAAGTTAGGTCTTGTAGAACAGAACGGATGGGGGTGGGGGGTGGGGTGCGAGTGAAGAACTGAAAAAAAAAAGCCAACACAGCAACTACAATAATATAACACAGAAAAAACTAATAACGACAATATCAACATCAACAACTACAACAAGAACCACAATAACAACACCAGCAGACCTTAAAGCACTTACACTTACAGAAATACACTCACACTGACGCACACATACACAAACTACCTATGCATATACTATTATGATTACTAATTGTCATATATATATATATATATATATATATATATATATATATATATATATATATATATATATATATATATATATACAGATATATATACACATATATATATATAGATATATATACACATATATATATATATTATATATATATATCCATATATATATATTCACAAGCAAATATATATATTTATACATACATTTGTCGCTGTGTGTGCATGTGGGCGCATGTATGTATATGTGTGTCTGTATGCATGTGTGTGTGTATGTATGTATGTATGTGTGTGTGTGTGTGTGTATGTATATATGTGTATGTATGTGTGTGTATGTATATATGTATGGTGTGTGTGTGTGTATGTATGTATATATATATGTGTGTGTATGTATGTATATGTGTGTGTGTGTACCAGCAAATAGATATAAGCACATTATAGAAATATTTAGCAGAAGAGGGACGTGCAACACGGTGACCTTTGCATTCCTCCCAGACTAACGAGATCGATACGTTTGATATTTAGCTTGAACTTCTCTAGGTCGATACCCGTGGGACAATCTTAGGAATGGACGGAATTTCAGAGGGCCGTAGTTTAGGGACTCAATGAATGAACGATGTGTGTAATGAAGGGTGGTTGGAGGGAGGTAAGAAACACAGTTGAGTTTACTAGAGAAAGAGGGACTAGTTCTTGATGTGGACCAAGGTGTAGAAGGTTCGTAGCTTGCTAGTTGAAGGTAGCAGAAGTTGTTGCTGTAGCAGGATGTAAAGAGACTAACAAGGCAATTGCGAGCCTGTGGTTGTAGCACAATACCAAGTGTTGACCAGTTAGGTGCAGTGTTTACACGTATTCCGAAGTGGATTTCTTAATCACACTGTCATTACTGCAACCTCGAACCTTCTGTCGAAGTAAACCTTTTGAAAACACGATTTTTCAACAAAGAAAAAAAAATCTAATTCGTATATAAAAAATTTTAATCTGCTGAACGGTGAAAATATGTGTGGAATCTTCTAAAATTCAACATTTAACCCTTTATTGCTGTTTTTATTTATAGTCGAATGGAGGTTAGCACTTTGTTTCTTAGAAACCACCCAGTTTTTGTAGGGAGAATTAAAATAATAAAAAATATGAAATATGTGTGGGCGTTGTTCAGCTATCGACCCAATGTAGTGATTACAACATGTAAGAGAATAAAAGAATATAGATATACATATAATATATATGGAAGCTGTAAGTAAATAATCTCGTAATATAGCTTGAAATATCTACCTAACAACTGATGTGATACAGTTAGGAAATAATCATTTATATTCACAATTGAACATATCACAATATTTGTATTTTACTTTTGAAGTTATCTTTTAACAGATTGTAAATATTAAATTCTTGTAAAACTAATAGAAAGGTAATACCACTACGTAAGAAGAGGTAAGTTTGTTGTTTTGGACATAATAAAAACATACTATCAGAACAGTTAATACAACATGAGGAATAAGAAATGAATAAGAAGGCCTCTATATGGTCATTCAACCTACTAAAAATAGAAGTCAGATTTCCATAAAATCAATTCCAAAATAAAAAAAGGAACACTTTAGATAATGTAGTCATAGATATACGTTTAAATATCAGACGGGATGGTCATGGCCAGTTTTATTAAGGTGACTACAACCTAAACAACAACAACAGAATTTTCATACCACAGATTATTTTATTGGGATAACTAATCATTTAAATAAGAAACTGGTCCATGATTTAGTTTTTGGTAGTTGGCACTTGGAAGAATTCACAGAACAATATTCATTGGTACCAGTTTTACATGATCGTGGAATATTTCCAGTTCTCACCTAAACACTTCATACAAACTTCTACAAATACAATATATTGGTTCTGATAAAGTGTTTCATTTTGTTTCTTTTGACTTGAACCCCGAAATAGAATCTACTCGTGTATGGAGACCCGGTTGTCCCATTATTTATTTCAGTTGACACTATAATTCTAAACACACAATGAGCATAAGTGTTTATCTAACAGATAGCAACCATTTTATGATGGTAGGTTAGAGATAAACTAGAGAGGATGTACACAAGTATTTGGTAAAAATTGACGAAGAAACTATCACAGTTATCTTGACAGTTTAGAATAGCCATGGAGGTATAAATATTTTATAGGTGAATTGGGTGTAATTCCCTATATTACATGTCACGTTTTTCTTTTAACTCTATTACTTAATAAGAATTGTAAGAGAACTTCTAAATCCAATTTCTACACATTTGTTAAATCCTCTTTTGAATTCACCTTCTTCCCACCCCCCTCGCCACCTCATACACCACCACCAACTACAACACTGTTTTCAATTGCCAGACTCCATCAAATATTTATTTCTTCATTTTGTTAGTTTCAGAACAGTGATGTAACAAAGCACAGTGTTGTATTATTTTTAAGATAGTAGAGCGGTGGATTGGCAGGATCAGCAGAGCGGCAGACAAAATGCATTGCGGTATTTAGTTACAACTTTTTACGTCCTGAGTTCAAATCCTGCCGTGGCCAACCTTGTATTTCGTCCTCCTGCATTGATAAAATAAAGTACCAATCAAGTAATGGGGTTGAGTTAAAAGACTTCCCCCTCTGTTAAAATTACTGGCCTTGTGTCTAGACTCTCTTGTGACGCTAAACTCCGCCAGTTGAAGACTGCTCATCAAAATGAGAAATTCTTCTCCACAAAGTTCGATCACCAGCAGCAGAGTTTAAGGAGAAAAGATCAAGTCCAGTCTCTAGACTATAAACCATTATTTTCAAGACGGTGATCTAACAGAACACTGCAGTAGTATTGAGTTTTGTTTTCTGAGTTCAAACTCCGCTCAATTTGGATTTGTAAATCATCTCTCTATACAGATGAAACAAGTATGACTTATATGCTAGGATCTATCATTCATACACAAATTAAACTTTAGGGTTTATCCATTGTTTACGCTTTATTAGGTACAAAAGTGACCCACATCAGAATATTGTTCTTATGAATGGGAGAGAGTAAATATTACATGCACACATATTTCATAGGATTCCATTCTATTGATTAACAAACATTCAATCCCAAACATGTTGCCTTCACTAACGTCACATATATCTTGTGTCGTCTCTCATTCACCTTTACATTTAATAAAACTGTGTCTTCTGATCGAACATTCTTTCACACATCCATGAAATAAACCCGCTTCTTTTCTACCATCAACTCTACTACTTTACTGTGCCTCATCCCCCAAAACAGGTATTTTCGGTAGTCTTCTAGAACAGCCATGGGCAAGCCGTGGCCCGTTTGGCTTTCTGAATGGCACGCCTAATTTCAAAATTGCCTCGAATTGTTTAGTAGTGCGGCCCACCTTATGATGGACCACATCCTATGTAACCCACCATATGACGGACCACATCCTATGTGGTCCACCTTATGATGAACCACATCCTATGTAACCCACCTTATGATGGACCACATCTTATGGTGACGTTGCCAACCTTTTTATGGTATGGTAGGAAAGGAGACTCAAAGACCTCCTTGATGAGTGCTCCATAGACCTCATCATGTACTCTCGTTACGTAGACGACATTAATATAGTAATAAGGACACCCCCACAAGAGAGTACTAACACGTATGATTTAGAATGTAGTACAATGGAAAGCATCCAACAGATAGCTAATTCCATACACCAGAGTATAACTGTAACTATCGACTACCCTTCCAAACACCCTAACAGTAGACTACTTGTATTAGACACGGAACTCTGGATTAACACTATAGACGAGAGGGCCCAAATTCTCCACTCACACTACGCTAAATCCATGGGCTCCAAATACCTGATACTCAAAAACTCAGCAATGTCCAGTAGTGCTAAGTTTAATATTCTGATCGCAGACTTGGTACGAGTGATGAAGAACGTGTCCCGCATGTGCGACCCAACAGAAATGGAAAATACACATCCAACACTTCATCAACCGCATGCAGTTCTCTGGCTACAACCAAAGAGACAGAATCAGAGTATACGAAGGAGCCACGGAGAAGTATAAGACCCTCATAGAACTGGACATGAAAGGAATTTGCCCATTATACAGGAGCAAATCATGGAATAGCTTAGGTAGGACTAAACATGAGATAGGGAAAGCCACCTCAAGGTACGACAACCAGAGATACCAGAGTGTCATGTTCGTGGACGCTACCCCTGGAGGGAAATTAGCTAACCAGTGTAGAAAGGCCATGAGAAAGACCCACTTAAAGATTAAGGTGGTAGAAAAGCCAGGAACTACCATAAAATCCCTGATCAGTAAAACATACCCTTTTAAGAAAACCCACTGTACTAATAGGAAATGTATTATATGTAAAGTAAACCCCTGGATAAACTGTAAAACTAGAAACGTAGTCTATAGCATAAGATGTATAGAGGGTACTTGCAGAAACATGATAACAACATACATAAGCGAGACAGCTCGTAGCATAGATGAAAGGATAGACCAACACTGGGGGGAACTAAAAGGACGAAAAAACGGTTCAGTACTATACAAACACGCCAGACAACAACATGACGGTAACATAGACAACATAGAAATTAAAATAATATCTAAACATAGAAATGACCCAGCAGATAGGCAAATCAGAGAGGCCAGTGAAATAGATAGAGCTTAGAAAGCCAAAGCTAAACAGAAAAAAATGAATGGAATAACAACAACACCCAAACAAACAATACTGACTTAAGCGAAATATAAATAAATAAAGGTATACACAAGCACAATAACAGCAAACACATATAAACACACACTAGTAAACTAAGATAGAATACAATAACCAAAACACAGTCACCCAAACGCGAACACACACCAAACACTATACACACACGCATGCGCAGAGAAGAAGACAAAAATAAAAAAATAAACAGATTAAATAAAGATGGCGTAGACATACAATACAACAGGAGGAACATAATAGCACCACTAACGATGTTGCAGATGTGTAACGAAAGAACTTTGTTAGACTATATATATGTGTTTGTGTCTATATTATATCTGTATCTTTTGACCGTTGGCCAGTCAATGGTAAACATTGAGGACCGAATAAATTAACTGATATAAAAGATAGAGAAGCGAAAACCAACCAAACAGTGAGTGTGTTCTGTTTTTAATTCTGGCAATATTATTACACAAATATGACCCTCCCCAAGTATAACAATATTTGTTTCGACACACGATTTCATATAAAAAACCTCACAAAACAAATATATATATACTAGCATTAAAGCCCGGCGTTGCTCGGGGTCAGTAAGTTACCAAAGTTAGGTTGCACCACCCATTTTATGGCAGCACTTTTTTGTCTTCCAGGCACTGGGTGAATGAATTGCAGACCTGGACTGCCGAAGCAGGAGCTGCGCCAGCAGTGATAATCGTAGTTTCGCCTATGGATATTATCTCTGTGCAAAGAAGTGTTGAAATTTATTGTTTCACAGTACTTGCGCAACACGCGCGTAGACGACGCCAGCCGAACAACAGAGCTGCGATGGAGTTGTCTAATGTCTGTTTTTTTAATTTAAGACAGTAGGGAGGGGTGTCATATGTGGGAGGGTTAGCTGCTGTTTCTAGCAGGTTTAGTGACCTCATAGAGGATATGTGTTTTCTAAATTTAAGACAGTAGGGAGTGGTGTGATATGGGGGAGAGTTAGCTGCTGTTTCTAGCTGGTTTAGTGACCTCATAGCGGATATGTTTTCTAAATTTAAAACAGTAGGGAGAGTGGTGATATGGGGGAGAGTTAGCTGCTGTTTCTAGCAGGTTTAATGACCTCATAGTGGATATTATTGTGTATAGTAAATAAACTGATACTTCTTTCTTCCACGTTCGTTGAGAGGTTTTAAAAAAGATTTATCGCTATTTTTGTTGTTGAATACATTTATCTGTTGCTTTTGAATAATTGTTGTTTCGTATGAAATGTAATAAGTTCTTTGTCATTGAAGTAAATAAATGTTTGACCGTTCCACATTTAAAAACAAACGTTCTCTTTCTCTCTCTCTTCGGCGTTCCTAAAGGAAGTTTGTAAGCATGTATGTAGTTTTATCGAATTTTAAGTGGAGAAGATAGGGTGAATCTGATTGTATTAGAGGGTAAAGCGCCATGTATTTAGTTTTATCGATTATTTCAGTAATTGTGGGTAAGTTTGAATGAAATAAATAGTCGTTGACCTAAGTTAGACCATTTATAACATTCTTACAGAATTTGAGTCGAATCGGTTTGAAATTACGCGAATGTATAAACATGGAACATGCACACACGCACACACAACAACAACAATCTGCCTTTTATAGATAATGTTATATATATATTGTTATATTTGGGGAGGGTCATATTTGCGTAATATTGCCAGAATTAATAACAGAACACACTCACTGTTTGGTTGGTTTTCGCTTCTCGCTGTCTTTTATATATATATATCTGCGATCTAACTTACTCGGTCCTCAATGTTGCCATTGACTGACCGGCGGTCAAAAATAATACAGATACAATATAGACAAACACATATATATATAGTTTACATAATTTACATAAATCTTTCGTTGCACATCTGCAACATCGTCAGTGGTGTTATATTCATTGTTCCTCCTGTTGTGTTGTATGTCTACGCCATTTTTTTTTTGTTCAGTCTGTCTATATATTTATTTATTTATTTGCTTGTTTGTTTATCTTATTTTATTTTGTCTTCTTTGCGCACTGCCAACAACTTCCAGGCGTCTAACAATGGCATACCACCCTTGTATGGGCTCCGCAAAGACCACAAGACAGTCGACGACCCGACAACAGGACCACCAACAAGACCCGTATGCGGAGCTAATATAGCTAGCAACTACAGGATCTCCTACTTCCTCTCAATGGTTATACGCCCCATAATCAAGATGTCCCCAGATGTATGTGAAAGTACAGAGGACCTCCTCAGCAGAATCAGTGAGTGCAACAAAAACAGGAGCCTATCCAACTGCATAATAGGCAGCATGGATGTGGTGTCACTGTACCCATCCATTAACATTGATTTTGCTGTGAAAAGATGTGTGGAGATGATCATTGAGAGTGAGGTGGAGTTCTGCGACGTCGACACAGACGAACTGGGCCTCCTACTTAGACTTACCTACGACACTGACTACCTAGACAGCCATGACCTTAGATGTTTCTGCCCTAGTAGACCTATAAGAGGTAGAGCCCCCACCATAACCTCAATGGCTAAAAAGACTCCCATAGGAAGGTGGATTGGGTGGACCAAAGCTATACGGACCCCCCAAAACACTGATCAGGTAAGAAAAATGGTCGCACATGCAATAGGGGCTAGTATCAAAACTACCCTAAAGGGCCACATATTTAAGTTCAATGAGAAAATCTACACCCAAAATGAGGGAGCAGCCATCGGCGTCAGCATAGCTGGTGATGTTGCCAACCTTTTCATGGTATGGTGGGAAAGGAGACTTAAAGATCTCCTCCTTAATGAAAGCTCCATAGACCTCATCATGTACTCTCGTTATGTAGACGATATCAATATAGTTATAAGAACACCCCCACTAGAGAGCACTAACAAGTTTGATTTAGAACGTAGCACGATGGAAAGCATCCAGCAGATAGCTAATTCCATACACCAGAGTATAACTGTAACTATAGACTTCCCTTCCAAACACCCTAACAATAGACTACCTGTATTAGACACAGAACTCTGGATTAACACTATAGATGAGAGAGCCCAAATTCTCCACTCACACTATGCTAAACCCATGGCCTCCAAATACCTGATACTCAAAAACTCAGCAATGTCCAGTAGTGCTAAGTTTAATATTCTGATCGCAGATTTGGTACGAGTGATGAAGAATGTGTCCAGCATGTGCGACCCAACAGAAATGGAAGGACACATCCAACACTTCATCAACCGCATGCAGTTCTCTGGCTACAACCAAAGAGACAGAGTCAGAGTATACGAAGGAGCCATGGAAAAGTATAAGACCCTCATAGAACTGGACATGAAAGGAATTTGCCCACTATACAGGAGCAAATCATGGAATAGCTTAGATAGGGCTAGACATAAGATAGGGAAGGCCACATCATGGTACGACAACCAGAGATATCAGAGTGTCATGTTTGTGGACGCCACCCCTGGAGGGAAATTAGCTAACCAGTGTAGAAAGGCCCTGAGAAAGACCCACTTAAAAATAAAGGTGGTAGAAAAGCCAGGAACCACCATAAAATCCCTGATCAGCAAAACCTACCCTTTTAAGAAAACCCACTGTACCAATAGGAAATGTATCATATGTAAGGTGAACCCCCGGATAAACTGTAAAACTAGAAACGTAGTCTATAGCATAAGATGTACAGAGGGTACTTGCAGAAACACGACAACAACATACATAGGTGAGACAGCTCGTAGCATAGGTGAAAGGATAGACCAACACTGGGGGGAACTAAAAGGACGAAAAAACGGGTCAGTACTATACGAACATGCTAGACAACAACATGACGGTAACATAGACAACATAGAAATTAGAATAATATCTAAACATAGGAATGACCCAGCAGATAGGCAAATCAGAGAGGCCAGTGAAATAGAAATTAGAAGACCAAAGCTAAATAGAAAGAATGAGTGGAACAACAACAACACCCAAACAAACAACACTGACCTAAGAGAAGTATAAATAAATAAGTAAATTAAATTAAATAAATAAAATAAGATAAATAAATACATACACAAGCACATAAACACACACTAGTCACCCAGCAGACACAACACTATACACACTAGTCACACATCACACATAACACTATACACACACGCAAACGCATGCGCAAAGAAGACAAAATAAAATAAGATAAACAAACAAGCAAATAAATAAATAAATATATAGACAGACTGAACAAAAAAAAAATGGCGTAGACATACAACACAACAGGAGGAACAATGAATATAACACCACTGACGATGTTGCAGATGTGCAACGAAAGATTTATGTAAATTATGTAAACTATATATATATGTGTTTGTCTATATTGTATCTGTATTATTTTTGACCGCCGGTCAGTCAATGGCAACATTGAGGACCGAGTAAGTTAGATCGCAGATATATATATATAAAAGACAGCGAGAAGCGAAAACCAACCAAACAGTGAGTGTGTTCTGTTATTAATTCTGGCAATATTACGCAAATATGACCCTCCCCAAATATAACAATATCTGTTTCGACACACGATTTCATATAAAAAACCTCGCAAAACTAATTCATCGCCGCTATGGCATTAGCTTGTGCCAAGCTGAAAGGTTATTGAAAGACACTGTTTTCTGTTATATAAAAACTACAATAACAACAGAACAAATCCGCTTCTTAAAACACTGTGTTTCCTCCAAAACATACACAACAAACATATCAAAACAAGTAAATAATTTATTATTGAACAAAACACAAGCTGAACGGCTAAAACACACAATAACAGTTAATATGAAAAGAACAACATACACAAAAGTCAACGCACTCTACAGACAAAAACGCATCAACGGTAAGGAAATCCGAAATCTCATCACAGCAAACGAGAGAGATGACTTCATGAGCGTCATCCGACGCGAAACGAAATATGCTCAAAACGAATGCTGTAGGCATTTCAAGAAGAAATTAGAATGGATGAATAAGAAAAAACTACAAGAAAGGAAAATCGAATATTCTCAAAAATACCCAGATAACATCGACAACATACGTATGAGTGATGTAAAACTACCGGAAGAATTTACCAATGACCACACAGTAAATATCTATGGGAACACTTTAATCAGTGAACAAGAACAACAAATCCTAAAGTTACCACCAAAATTTGCCATCTACAAATTCATCGCCGTTATATATATATATATATATATAAAAGAATTAAAAAAGAGCAAAACTTAGGTTCGCATATTTTCCTATAAAATATATATAAGCTGGTAGATTCGTCAAAAAACGTATTCTTCAGGACACAACAAAGAAGTTGAGACAAAGAAAAACAACAAGAAATTATGAGAGAATAAGAAAGAATAAGAAAACAATAAGAAAACAATAAGAAAACTATAAGAAAATATTGATAAAGTGACTGACGTAGAAGTAAAAGTCTGGAGTGGGAAGTGGAGAAGAAATCTTGGAAAAGTAGAAGTAAATAATAATAATAATATTATAACATTCTGCCATTTCTTCCTTGTCTCTATATATATATATAATATATATATATATACACACAAGGAAGAAATGGCATATATATATATATATACACACACACACACATATATATATATATATAGACAAGGAAGAAATGGCATATATATATATATATATATATATATATATATATATATACACACACACACACACACACACACACACACACACACACACACACACACATATATATATATATATATGAAGCATAGTTGAAGATAACTGCTTTCTCCTTTGGGGTTGACTTTCAGAGGAGGAGGCGCCTGTCAGGTCAGTGACTGCTGGCAGTCGTAGAGCACCACCACCACCACCACATCACATAGAGCACCACCTACCACCACCACCACCACATCACATAGAGCACCACCACCACCATCATATAGAACACCGCCACCATCACCATCACCACCACCACCACCTCACATAGAACACCACCTCCACCCACATCACATAGAACCCCCCACATCACAGAGAGCACCACCACCACCCCACCACCACCCCACCACCACATCACATAGAACACCACCTACCACCACCACACCACATAGGACACCACCACCACCACCACATCACATAGAACACCACCTACCACCACCACACCACATAGAACACCACCACCACCACCACATCACATAGAACACCACCTACCACCACCACATCACATAGAACAACACCACCACCACCACCACATCACATAGAACACCACCTACCACATCACATCACATAGAACAACACCACCACCACCACCACATCACATAGAACACCACCTCCACCCACATCACATAGAACCCCCCACATCACAAAGAGCACCACCACCACCCCACCACCACATCACATAGAACACCACCTACCACCACCACACCACATAGGACACCACCTACCACCACCACATCACATAGAACACCACCTACCACCACCACACCACATAGAACACCACCTACCACCACCACACCACATAGAACACCACCTACCACCACCACATCACATAGAACAACACCACCACCACCACCACATCACATAGAACACCACCTACCACATCACATCACATAGAACACCACCTACCACCACCACATCACATAGAACACCACCTACCACCACCACCACCACACACCATAGAACACCACCTACCACCACCACACCACATAGAACACCACCTACCACCACCACATCACATAGAACAACACCACCACCACCACCACATCACATAGAACACCACCTACCACCACCACATCACATAGAACACCACCCACCACCACCACACCACATAGGACACCACCTACCACCACCACCACCACACCACATAGAACACCACCTACCACCACCACCACCACACCACATAGAACACCACCTACCACCACCACCACCACACCACATAGAACACCACCTACCACCACCACCACCACACCACATAGAACACCACCTACCACCACCACCACCACACCACATAGAACACCACCTACCACCACCACCACCACACCACATAGAACACCACCCACCACCACCACACCACATAGGAAAACACCTACCACCACCACATCACATAGAACAACACCACCACCACCACATCACATAGAACACCACCTACCACCACCACCACCACCACATCACATAGAACAACACCACCACCACCACATCACATAGAACACCACCTACCACCACCACATCACATAGAACAACACCACCACCACCACATCACATAGAACACCACCTACCACCACCACATCACATAGAACACCACCACCACCACCACATCACATAGAACAACACCACCACCACCACATCACATAGAAACCACCTACCACCACCACATCACATAGAACAACACCACCACCTCCACATCACATAGAACACCACCTATCACCACCACATCACATAGAACAACACCACCACCACATCACATAGAACACCACCTACCACCACCACATCACATAGAACACCACCTACCACCACCACACCACATAGAACACCACCTACCACCACCACATCACATAGAACAACACCTACCACCACCACCACCACCACATCACATAGAACACCACCTACCACCACCACATCACATAGAACACCACCTACCACCACCACATCACATAGAACATCACCTACCACCACCACATCACATAGAACACCACCTACCACCACCACCACCACATCACATAGAACAACACCACCACCACCACATCACATAGAACACCACCTACCACCACCACATCACATAGAATACCACCTACCACCACTACCACCACCACATCACATAGAACAACACCACCACCACCACATCACAGGAACACCACCACCACCACCACCACATCACATAGAACACCACCTACCACCACCACATCACATAGAACACCACCACCACCACCACATCACATAGAACAACACCACCACCACCACATCACATAGAACACCACCTACCACCACCACATCACATAGAACACCACCTACCACCACCACCACATCACATAGAACACCACCTACCACCACCACATCACATAGAACACCACCTACCACCACCACCACATCACATAGAACACCACCTACCACCACCACCACCACATCACATAGAACAACACCACCACCACCACCACATCACATAGAACACCACCTAACACCACCACATCACATAGAACACCACCTACCACCACCACATCACATAGAACACCACCTACCACCACCACCACACCACATAGAACACCACCTACCACCACCACATCACATAGAACAACACCACCACCACCACCACATCACATAGACCACCTACCACCACCACACCACATAGAACACCACCTACCACCACCACACCACATAGGACACCACCTACCACCACCACATCACATAGAACACCACCACCACCACCACATCACATAGAACACCACCTACCACCACCACATCACATAGAACACCACCTACCACCACCATACCACATAGAACACCACCTACCACCACCACACCACATAGGACACCACCTACCACCACCACATCACATAGAACACCACCACCACCACCACATCACATAGAACACCACCTACCACCACCACATCACATAGAACACCACCTACCACCACCACACCACATAGAACACCACCTACCACCACCACACCACATAGGACACCACCTACCACCACCACATCACATAGAACACCACCACCACCACCACATCACATAGAACACCACCTACCACCACCACATCACATAGAACAACACCACCACCACCACCACCACATCACATAGAACACCACCTACCACCACCACATCACATAGGACAACTCCACCACCACCACATCACATAGGACACCACCTACCACCACCACATCACATAGAACACCACCACCACCACCACATCACATAGAACACCACCTACCACCACCACATCACATAGAACACCACCTACCACCACCACACCACATAGAACACCACCTACCACCACCACACCACATAGGACACCACCTACCACCACCACATCACATAGAACACCACCACCACCACCACATCACATAGAACACCACCTACCACCACCACATCACATAGAACAACACCACCACCACCACCACCACATCACATAGAACACCACCTACCACCACCACATCACATAGGACAACTCCACCACCACCACATCACATAGAACACCACCTACCACCACCACCACCACCACATCACATAGAACAACACCACCACCACCACCACATCACATAGAACACCACCTACCACCACCACATCACATAGAACAACACCACCACCACCACATCACATAGAACACCACCTACCACCACCACATCACATAGAACAACACCACCACCACCACATCACATAGAACACCACCTACCACCACCACATCACATAGAACACCACCACCACCACCACATCACATAGAACAACACCACCACCACCACATCACATAGAAACCACCTACCACCACCACATCACATAGAACAACACCACCACCACCACATCACATAGAACACCACCTATCACCACCACATCACATAGAGCAACACCACCACCACCACCACATCACATAGAACACCACCTACCACCACCACATCACATAGAACACCACCTACCACCACCACACCACATAGAACACCACCTACCACCACCACATCACATAGAACAACACCTACCACCACCACCACCACCACCACATCACATAGAACAACACCACCACCACCACATCACATAGAACACCACCTACCACCACCACATCACATAGAACACCACCTACCACCACCACCACCACATCACATAGAACAACACCACCACCACCACATCACATAGAACACCACCTACCACCACCACATCACATAGAACACCACCTACCACCACCACATCACATAGAACACCACCTACCACCACCACATCACATAGAACACCACCTACCACCACCACCACCACATCACATAGAACAACACCACCACCACCACATCACATAGAACACCACCTACCACCACCACATCACATAGAATACCACCTACCACCACCACCACCACATCACATAGAACAACACCACCACCACCACAACACAGGAACACCACCACCACCACCACCACCACCACATCACATAGAACACCACCTACCACCACCACATCACATAGAACACCACCACCACCACCACATCACATAGAACAACACCACCACCACCACATCACATAGAACACCACCACCACCACCACATCACATAGAACAACACCACCACCACCACATCACATAGAACACCACCTACCACCACCACATCACATAGAACACCACCTACCACCACCACATCACATAGAACACCACCTACCACCACCACCACATCACATAGAACACCACCTACCACCACCACATCACATAGAACACCACCTACCACCACCACCACATCACATAGAACACCACCTACCACCACCACCACCACATCACATAGAACAACACCACCACCACCACCACATCACATAGAACACCACCTACCACCACCACATCACATAGAACACCACCTACCACCACCACATCACATAGAACACCACCTACCACCACCACATCACATAGAACACCACCTACCACCACCACCACATCACATAGAACACCACCTACCACCACCACCACATCACATAGAACACCACCTACCACCACCACATCACATAGAACAACACCACCACCACCACCACATCACATAGAATACCACCTACCACCACCACCACATCACATAGAACACCACCTACCACCACCACCACCACCACATCACATAGAACACCACCACCACCACCACATCACATAGAACACCACCTACCACCACCACATCACATAGAACAACACCACCACCACCACCACATCACATAGAACACCACCTACCACCACCACCACATCACATAGAACACCACCTACCACCACCACCACCACATCACATAGAACAACACCACCAACACCACATCACATAGAACACCACCTACCACCACCACATCACATAGAACACCACCTACCACGACCACATCACATAGAACACCACCTACCACCACCACATCACATAGAACACCACCTACCACCACCACCACTACATCACATAGAACAACACCACCACCACCACATCACATAGAACACCACCACCACCACCACATCACATAGAACACCACCTACCACCACCACATCACATAGAACACCACCACAACCACATCACATAGAACAACACCACCACCACCACATCACATAGAACACCACCTACCACCACCACATCACATAGAACACCACCTACCACCACCACATCACATAGAACACCACCTACCACCACCACCACATCACATAGAACACCACCTACCACCACCACCACATCACATAGAACACCACCTACCACCACCACCACCACATCACATAGAACAACACCACCACCACCACATCACATAGAACACCACCACCACCACATCACATAGAACACCACCTACCACCACCACATCACATAGAACACCACCACCACCACATCACATAGAACACCACCTACCACCACCACATCACATAGAACACCACCTACCACCACCACCACATCACATAGAACACCACCTACCACCACCACCTCACATAGAGCACCCTCCTACATCACCCCAGGAACAGGCATGTCTTAATACTTACTGACATAATGTGGTGAAAGTGGTGTAGTGGTAGTGGTGGTGATGATGGTCGTGGTGGAAGTGGTGTTGGTAGTGGTGGTGTTGGTCTTGATGGTGGTGTAGTGGTAGTGGTAGTGGTGGTGGTGTTGGTGGTGGTGTTGGTGGTGTTGGTGGTGGTGTACTGGTTGTGGTGGTGGTGTTGGTGGTGTAGTGGTGGTGGTGTTGGTGGTGGTGTAGTGGTGGTGGTGGTGTTGGTGGTGGTGTAGTGGTGGTGGTGGTGGTGGTGGTGGTGGTGGTGGTGGTGGTGGTAGTGGTGGTGGTGTTGTTGGTGTAGTGGTGGTGGTGGTGTTGTTGGTGTAGTGGTAGTGGTGGTGGTGTAGTGGTTATGGTGGTGGTGTTGGTGGTGGTGTAGTGGTAGTGGTCGTGGTGGTGTTGGTGGTCATGTAGTGGTTGTGGTGGTGTAGTGGTAGTTGTGGTGGTGTTGGTGGTAGTGTAGTGGTAATGGTGTTGGTGGTGGTGTAGTGGTGGTGGTGTAGTGGTAGTGATGTTGGTGGTGGTGGTGTTGGTGGTGGTGTAGTGGTAGTGGTGCGGGTGTTGGTGGTGTGTAGTGGTGGTGGTGGTGTTGGTGTAGTGGTAGTGGTGGTGGTATTGGTGTTGGTTGTAGTGGTGATGTGGTGGTGTTGGTGTTGATGGTGGTAGTGGTGTTCAAGATGGTGGTGTTGATATTGGTGTTACCGGGTGTTATGGCGATGATGCTGCGAATGGACAGCGGAGTTACAATAGTGGTGATGGGGATGAGGAGGGTAATGATAGAGAGGTGGTGGTGGTGTTAGTGATGGTAATGGTGATGATGATGAGGTCCTTGTGGTAGTCTTGATGGGGTTAATGACGTTGTTGTTAGAATTAGAAGTGGAATGGACCTCCGTCAGTTCTAACGATGTGTGTTCGAGTTGTTCGGTAAACGATACAGCCTGTTGTTGAAATAAACTTGTATGCTTAGAGTAGTACTCAGGGAGATTCAGCACA
Source organism: Eledone cirrhosa (assembly GCA_964016885.1). Taxonomy (NCBI): domain Eukaryota; kingdom Metazoa; phylum Mollusca; class Cephalopoda; order Octopoda; family Eledonidae; genus Eledone; species Eledone cirrhosa. The sequence continues at coordinate 436,222,646 of OZ024740.1, read as the reverse complement.
GTGTTATGATAAGGCTGGTCTTTTGAATTAAAAATGCAGATTATCAAACGGACTTCCAAACAGTTTCTGTCTACCCAATTACACCGACACAGATGGATCTACTCGAAGTTATGGTGAACGACACTCACCCAAGTTACCCTCCCACAGGATTGAACCCGCGACCTAATGATTGCAAAGGGAATTGTTTAACCATTTGTCCGTGTTGACAGTTATTTACTGAGCTTCCTTCTCGTGTTGGTCCCTGTCAAGACATCACTTATCTTTGGTCTTCACACTGATAATTTCCTCCATAAAACCAGAAAGACAGTAGTCCGCCTGAGGAAGAATCCCGTGAGGTCGGGTGGCTGTTCCTGTGGGTGTCGCAGGCAATTCTCTGCAGCAATACCTTCGCCAATTTGTCCGCCAAGTGCTGCTGAAACATACCACTCAGACAGGGGTGGTGAATCTGTCTCCTCTCCCCTTTTTCTCTTTCTTTCGCTGCTTACATTCTCTATTCTTTATTTTTCATTCTCTTCGTTTTTCATTTCTTTATTGCCATTTATATTGCACAGATTTTATCATTTTTTGTTTAGTTTAATAAACTGTTTGCTATGTACCATAGTAGCTGTTATGAGAATGGCAGTGGTTATGATGGAGCTATTTAGTTCAGTAGAACTCGAAGACAAATGACAATTATTCAAATAGCCCCTCCCCCCTATACAGGGTTAAACAATTCCCTTTGCAATCATTAGGTCGCGGGTTCAATCCTATGGGAGGGTATCTTGGGTGAGTGTCGTTCAGCATAACTTCGAGTAGATCCATCTGTGTGTGTGTATATATATATATATATATATATATGACAGGTAAGTGTTTTAAAACAGCGAGCGAGTTTGAAATTAGAAATATAAACTTTCGCCGTATTTTTTAAAAGATGAGTACTAAAGTACATGTACTTTAATACTCATCATATGAGTATTAAAGTACATGTACTTTAGTACTCATCTTTTAAAAAATACGGCGAAAGTTTATATTTCTAATTTCAAACTCGCTCGCTGTTTTAAAACATACTTACCTGTCATATATATATATATATATATATATATACACACACACACAGACACACACATATATATATATATATATATATATATATATATATATATATACACACACACATACATATATATATATAAATATATATATTTATTCGTGTGCGCATGTCTATCTGTCAACGGAGGTAGACGTGTATTAACGAGCTCTGTGTTTTGCATTGGTTTTACCTTGTAAAGAGTGAGTTTTGGGATTATTTTTCTATTGTAATATAGTTTAACCCCTCGTTTGGGCCTGCAGACGGGGTTATTATTGTTTTCGCCCCTTTTTGGGGTGAAAGTTTTCATCTTTCATTTTTGTGAACTCGGCTTGTAGTAATGAACGGCATTAGTACAAGTCATGGTGCCACGCTCCCCGAAGAAAAAATAAATCTTCGAGGAAAATTGAAAGCACAAAGTGCCCAGCTTCCTCCCGTTCCTTTAACGACAAACGTTAATAAGGAACAACAGTCAACAACCGAAAAGATACAAATTGGAAATAATACCAGCAACGGAAAAATTATCGATACGAATACGAACACCAAAGTGAACAGTGACAATAACAACAACAATAACAAGAAAGACATCGACAACAAAATTTCCTTTGCGGAAACTGTAAAAAAACGCAAAGCAAAAGCAGCAAAAAGGTATGTGACTTTCGAACCCGATGGTTCATTCAGCATTAATTCCCCAGAAGAAATAAAAAAGAGAAATTGCCACGAGCACGGTGGTGTTCAGGACAATCTCGAATGCGGCAAAAAAACCTGTACAACCATCTCAGAGTGAGATAGAGCTGGTTTTAAGGAACAAAATGGAAAACATTTTGTTCATCCAAAAAGGAAAACTCTTCGGTAGCATCTCGGTGCTTATGAGGAATCAAGAAACGGCGCTAAAACATTCTATTGCGCCCATTGTATCCACCCACTTCACCCTTTTCCCGTCTTATATGGGAAGAAGGTCGCAAAAAATAAAATTCCACTGCATAAGACCCAAAGTAGACACTTGGTGGCTACTTTGTGGCGTTTTAGACCTTGACCAAGACATTATAATCTCGGTTGGAAAGTCCCCCAGAGAGGTCTTTAGTGGGACTAGCGTAGAATTTCTGGTGCAGATGATCCCAGAAAGGATAACGAGGATCCCACAGAGAATTCATTTAGATGGAGAGACCTAAATAAATATTTCAGTTGAGGGTAGGCGACCCGCGTGTTACCACTGCGCAAGCAGAGGTCACCTGAGGGTTGCATGCCCTCAACTGATAAAAAAGAAACCTTTATTACAAACACCACAAACAATAACACCACCAACACCACCACTACCACCACAACAACAACAGCTCAAGAAAACAACCCAAAACACGGTCCCACCCAGCCCCTCCCCACAGAACACAAATACAAAAACACACGCAGTGCAAACACAACCTGGCAATATACCCCTCCCTTCCAATACGGAAGAGGAGCTCATATCCTCGGAAGACGAGGGGGCTCCCTTCCAAAAAGTCAAAAGAAAAAACGTACACACAAACAAAAATAACCCACCTGACAACACAACACATACAACAAAACGCAAGCTCACTCAAGAACAACAAACAAAACAAACAACACAAAAACTCTACACATACATAAACAAAAACAATAAAAACTTAGCAGACAAAATAAACAACCCCCTTCGGTACAAACCGAAGGGCCGAATTTTACAATGGCAACGGGACTCCCTAATCTGAAAATGGTGAAGGTCCCACTTGACATTTTTAAAACATTGAAAAACATTTACCCTGAGGACATGGGGCCACACTGCACCAGGCCACTCAACCGCGTCCTCCTGAAAGGTTTTCCCCCTCCCCTCCTCAAACACCCCAACCCTTCCACACACTAATACCCCCCTCGGAGGTGGGGGTGGGGTTGTCGCTCTGCTGCAAAAACATCTGGGTCTCGCTACACAGACGGTACACTTGGACCCGGAGGGTCAACTCGTGGTTCTGGACCTTGGCAATGGTGAAGGCGAAGCATTTAGGCTTGTCGCCGTATACGCCCCTTTTGGGGCAATGCGGTCGGACTTCTTCCATTGTCTGGAGACTTTTCTAGGGACGTCCCGCTCCTTGCTTTTAGTGGGGGACTGGAATGGTATCCTAGATGCACGTTGGGACTATGTAGGGGCATGTCCCGATAGAGGGGGGTGTAACAGCCTCAAGGGGTTAATCGGCCGATTTGACCTGGCCGATAGATACCGACTAGATTTTCCGACTGTGCCAACCTGGATTTGGTCAAATAACAGTGGTCAATCTAGATCGTACCTAGATAGGTTCTTAGTTAGAATTAAGGATAGGGACTTTTTAAGTTGTCCAGAAATGCTCATGGTGGGCTATTCAGACCACAAGTTAGTGACCTACGTAGTCCACCTTGATAGAACGCATAGGCAGGTACTCGGTTACTGGAAGCTCAACTTGTCCTTACCGGCAAGTAGAGCTTACAGGGACCGGATTAGAACCTTAGTTAAGGAGCGGTTGACGGGCACCATCGTCAACAGCAGGTGGTGGAGCTCTCTAAAAAGAGAGATTAGAGTAGTTTCAATAGGAGTTAGTAACGAGTTAGCCTCAGATAGAAATAGGAAGGAAAGGGAGTTGGTAGTTAATGTTGAAGAGGCAATGAGAAGCGGCAACGTGGCCAGAGTACAAGCGTCGAGAACGGCCTTGAACCAGTTCTTCGACGCGAAACACGAAGGCTGCGTTGTCCGAAGCAAAATACGTGCTCTGGGAAACGAGGGGACCAAAGCTGTTAGCTGGGCTCGCGTGACAGAAGCGAAAAGTGGGATTAAATCCACTATCCGGTCTTTGCGAGACCAGGATGGACGGGTGATCCTTGAACCTAAGCAAATGTGCGAGGCCTTTCAAAGGCACTTTGCCCGATTGTTCGGGAGGGGCGGGGGGCCGGTTGGAGGTGTGGATTTCGGTCCATACCTCGACGGCCTGCCGCGTCTTTCGGACAAGGAGGCGAGGTCCTGCGACGGGCCGATCTCAGCTGCTGAAATAGGGGACGTACTGAGCCTATGAGGCAAACGCAAATCTCCAGGGCTCGATGGTCTGCCCTACGAACTATATATTAATATGCCGGACTTGTTCCCCGATCTCCTCGAGGCGGTCTACTGCAGCTGGCAACAGAACGGGAGAATTCCCTGTTCTGTGACCAAGGGCGTAGTCTCGCTAGTGAGGAAGGACGAGAACAAGGGGGATGACATTAGTAATTTTAGGCCCATAACACTGCTAGATGCAGAGTTAAAGATTTTGGCCAAGGTGTTAGCGAAGAGGTTGGCGCTTGTCGTGGGGGGCCTGGTGGGAGATGCGCAGACATGTGCTATCCCGTCCAGGTCCATCCACGACAACCTCTACCTCATGCGATACATCATAGAGAGGGTTGGGAACGAACCCGGCTTTGGTGGGGCCCTGATAAATTTAGATCAGTCTAAAGCGTTCGATAGGGTGGACCATGGTTACATGGATGCGGTGCTAGCGGCGGCTGGGTTCGGACCCGTTTTCAGGGGCTGGATCACTGCCATGCACAGCAGCCGCATCTGCTCTAGCGTCAAGGTGAACGGCTACCTCTCGGAGCCGTTCGAAATCACCCGCTCCATCCGACAAGGGTGCCCTCTCTCCTCCCTTCTGTATGTATTGGCTCTCGAGCATTTACTGCGGAAGTTGGAGTTGTTTCAGAGCATCCCTTTGGAACCGGGATTGCGGAAAGCGGTGTCGGCCTACGCCGATGACGTAACAGTTATGGTGTCGACCACCGCGGAAATCGAGGCAATCGGCACCTTACTGGAGGAGTACGAAAGGTTGACAGGGGCTAAGCTGAACCGGGACAAGTCAGTCGCTTTGCAACTCGGCGAGTGGAGGGGCAAAGCGATGTCGTCCGACGGTATCGTCGGACGGTGGACGGAGGGCCCGGTGAAGTTGCTTGGGGTCTGGTTCGGACCGGACCTCCAGGTGGAGAAAAACTGGGGTGAGGTGACGAATAGGGTGTTTGCACTGACCCAGAAGTGGGCCGAGTGCAAACTATCCCTAAAAGGTCGGGCGGAGGTGGCGAACGCTTACATAGCGTCCGTCATCTATTACCGCTTGACTGTCGTGCCTTTCCCGAGTGAGATCCTCGCCAAAATGGAGCGCGCCCTCTTTTATTTCCTTTGGAAGAAGAGGTCTCCTCTGGTTAGGAGATCCATCTGCTGTCAACACCCTTTGAAAGCAGGGCTGGGGATGCCGTGGCTAAAAATGCGTAAAAACGCATTGAGGCTAAGGCACCTCCAGGTATTCCTCACCGGTCAACCGGTGTGGGCCCCGTTTGTGAGGCGAGCCTTCCCGAGGCTCTTCTCGCTCACCGAACTGCAGTCCTGGGTGAAGCAAAGACCGAGAAAACTGGGCGACTGGCACACCGAGTGTGCCCAGGCGCTCACGGCTCTCTGGCAGGCGGACCCGGCTATCGATGGAGACTCCACCTCGTCATTCTATAGAGGGCTGGTGGTTAGCAGGTGCGACGACTCCCACGGAGAAACCCTAGGCATGGAGGAGGACGAACTGGCCAGCCTATTCGGTAGGACTTTCGGCCCGAGACCTATGAACAACTTCCAGAAGTCCTTGGCCTGGCAGTGCTACCGAGGGGCTCTGCCCGTTCGGGATAAGCTCTACAGACGGGCGCCCGCGTAGGGACCCCCCGGAAAAGATCTGTCCCAGATGCGTGCGCGATGAGGAAACCGTCGCGTACGCATTGGTGCTCTGCCCGGGCGTTGCCGATCTGTGGGGCTATGTTGAACAACTGCTGTCACGGGTGGGACCAATTAGGTTGACCACCGAGTCCATTGTAACGATCAAGCCACCTCCTCCCTTCAAAAATGAAGGAGAGGCGGTCTTCCTCTGTGTAATAGCCATGGTAAAAGAGGTTATATGGTGGACTCGTCTGAAAGGGCTGAGGTTGGACACCTTTCTTTCCGGCCAACAACTGGTCCTTTTCTTCCGATTCCATTTCGGATGAAGGATCAAGATGGAGAGAGAGGTGCTCCACCCCAGCCAGTTTTATGAAAGGTGGGTGAAAGTTGCGAGAATGGCCCGTGTGAATGGGCCTTCTCTCTACCTCAGCCTGTAGGTGGAAAAGGAAGAAGGGAGCACCCTCTCTTTGTGCTCCCGTGGAGAAGGTTCGCACATTTTTTTCGGGGGTATGTGTGACCCCAAAACGATCCCTCCCTATTGAGGACCTTCTTGTTAAAATTTTACTTATTACATTTTTCTTACTCGATTTTTATGTAAACTCCCCCCACCCATGTACATGTCCCTTTCTTTTGTGCCCTAGTGGCAAATAAACAGAAATTTGTCTGTATGTCTGTGTGTCTTTGTGTCTGTGTTACCGCCGTAAAGATTCTGTACGAGATATTTTCTGGGACATTTTCAAGTTGACTGTTACCAATGGGAGGTTTAGTGATCTCCCTTGGGTGAACAACGGGAAGTCTCGGTTTACAGGGAGAAACGAGGGAGAGGAATTTAGGAGAGACGGAGAGACACACACACACACACACACACACACACACACACACACACACACACACACACACACACACACACACACACACACACACACACACACATATAATTGGTGTTGGATGCTTAAAGCGTCCGTATGCGGTAGGCCGTGTGAGCACTCGATGCTCTCATAGAGCAGAGTATAATCGAGACGTATCCGAGGACCGCGCGATCAGAGTTAGGTTTGATCACCACATCGATCGTGCCTCGAGCTGGTCGCCCGAGAAACAATTATAATATGTCCAATAAATTCCTTTCGTCGCAACACTGATTCTCTTTTTTCTGTGATATATATATATATATATATATATATATATATATATATATATACAGAGAGAGAGAGAGAGGGGAGGTTTATTCGGTTTGTGTCAGTTGAAAACTATAACATTGACAAGAACACATTGACTAGATGAAGTAATATGTTAAGATGTTTGGAATTTAGTTGGAGTTCATTAAAAAGACGCTGTAGGTTTATTGGAAACTCAATCCAAGTTGATGTTACTAACCTTTCAAGACGGAGTAAACAAATACAATCTCCATACACATTTCGTATCCTGCAAAATAAATCGATTTAGTTTTCTCCATATTTTCTACCTAGTTTACTCATTCGTATATACATTAACATCAGTTAGCTTTACCTGTCTGTATGTCTGTCTGTCTGGATTAATGTATGTACATATATTAGTATGTATATATGTATATATATATATATATATATATGTGTGTGTGGATGTTTTTGTGGGGCGAGAGATTTCTAGTCTTCATTAAGACATCTCTCTAGGAGAAGGTCACTCTAAAACCTGCGACTTCGTTTGTATCCAATGATGTAGACCAGTTCTACTTTTGGGGTAAATACATTCAATGTTCAGAGAGTGGGATTGGCCCCGTGCAAAGCCTTTCCTCACTTAAAAAAGCTGCAAGCACAGGCATCGCTTGATGTGTGACATTTTTTGTGATGCATGGCATTGCTGGCCTTAGGCAAGTCCCTAGCTGGACTAAAAAACCACGTCCGTCACGTTCATGCTTAAGTATCATGCGATGGCATTATTCGAAATCGAGTTGCAGCCATCATCATATATATATGTATGTATATATATATATATATATATATGTTAGTATGTATGTATGTGTATATGTATATATATATGTGTTCTGGTTTTATAATTTTATAAATATTTACCAATAGAGATAGAGTCGGTTTCTAACATAGACACAAGACTCTTTCATGGGAATTTAGACATCTAGGTAGATATGTATGAATCTCTGCATGTATGCGTGTGGGTGCACGCGCGTTTGTGCGCGTGTGTGTGTGTGTGTGTGTGTGTTTGTGTCTGTGTGTGTGTGTAGTTTAATTTCTGATTGTACAACCACATTGAGCTTATATATATATATATAACATCCACTTTGCACTGAGTTGCAGACTCACATTTGTCAATAGTAATACAGTGCAACTTTTATATATTTCAACTCGATGTCTATATTTAATGTGTTAAAAATATGACACTGAGTGCAGTCTAATCACTATTTAGCATATTACTAAACATGGCATGATATGGGGGTGATTTTGTAGAAGCGATAACGCAGCACGTTACCTTACTTATTGAACTAACAAGTGCTATGTGACAGTTTGATTTCCTAGATATAACAGTCTAATCTCCCTCAAGTGTAATTTTATCTATAGTAAGAGAAGGTTAAATCCAATAATGAATGTAGTTGTTATAATTTTAACCGAGGGGATGATCATGGCTGGAATCATTTTCATAATAGTTCTGCTCAATCAGATCTGTCTGTAAGCGAAACATTATTACTGTATTTTATTCTCTCATCAACATTTTGATTTTGAATTCTAGCGAGATTTACCTTGTATTTTCATCCATTGCTGTTTAGATCTATCACTAGAAGTATGGATTATATTCACAATATGTCTCGCCTATAAAAGGTTCATTCATGCCTCCATAAAATGGAAAATGCTCAAAAAGCCTAGACCCTGTATAAACGGATCGAATATCTGCAATTCATGCACGGACGAAGGGTGGTTTGTCCTTAAAAAATGTTTCCTTCAAGAAGAGATCCATAAACATGCGCCTGGATTTTTAAATCGCTGACCTCGTGGTTCTAAGTAACTTTCGAGGAGATAGACCACATGAAGTTTTTAATTTCTTTAATTATCATTTTTTTTTTCATTTTTCACCTATCATCTGCCGTAGATTTACCCCGCTTTTTAAGTTGAATAATTTTTCAATTATTTTACCTCTATGTAAAGTACTTCCTGCAAAAACTCAGAACTCTCCTGTGTTTTACCCACCGTAAGTAAGTTCTCTTTTTCGTTGAAACGCTGTAAGTTAAATAAGTTAAGTACCCCCCAATAACACGTTATCAATCGAATGCACGAAACTAGGAAGAGGATGATGATGACGACGACGACGATGACGACGACAATAACAACAATAACAACAATAACAACAATAACAACAATAACAATAATAATAATGCCTGATTGTAGATGTAGCCTGCCCATTTGACACGAGAGTGGAAGAAAATTAACCGATACCAGAACTTAAAGTGGGAGGTAAAAAGGATTTGGAACTGCCATGAAGTCAGAGTCGTCCCGATTGTCATAGGCGCACTAGGTACTATCTCAAAGAGTTTCCAAGGGTGGTTAAAGAAAATTAGTCCAGCCCCGCTTTTTGGAACACTTCAAAAGGCATGCTTGCTGGGAACAGCAAGAACCCTCCGATACGTCCTGAATATCTGAGGCTGCAGGTAGCGGCTTGATATTCATTTCAATAAACTTTCCAGTTAAATAACATCAATGACTGAGAATCAAATAATAATAATAATAATAATAATAATAATAATCACATTCTGAGAAGTGGTATGAGCATAAGCCAGAGTCAGTGATAGAAAACGACCAGGTGAAGATGCTATGGGATTTTAGGATACAGACGCACAAGAAATTAGAACACAATAGGCCTGACTTGGTGGTTTTGGACAAGGAAAAAATATCGTGCCTGTTTGTAGATGTAGCCTGCCCATTTGACACGAGAGTGGAAGAAAAGGAGAGAGAGAAAATTAACCGATACCAGGACTTAAATTGGGTGTTAAAAAGGATTTGGAACTGCCATTAAATCAAGGTCATCCCGATTGTCATAGGCGAACTAGGTACTATCTCAAAGAGTTTCCAAAGATGGTTAAAGAACACTCCGATACGTCCTGAATATCTGAGGCTGCAGGTAGCGGCTTGCTATTCATTTCAACAAACTTTCCAGTTAAATAATATCAATGACTGAGACTCAAAGATAAATAATAATATGTATAATCGGAGTTGTAGCTGCAGTATAGCAGATAGCAATCGAATTGTTTGAGACAGCCACAAATCACTCAATGGTGCGAAAAGTTAATACATTTTCGTTCAGAGTAAACACAAAGTTAAGAAAGTGTGACACCTAGAATAAAGCAACTATATATATATATATATATATATATATATATATATATATATATATATATATATATATCAAGTAAGTATGTTTTGAAACAGTGAGCGAGTTTGAAATTAGAAAATATATAGCTTTCACCGTATTTTTTACTAAAGGGATTTTAGCTTGATAACGGGGTTTAGAACCCTCAGATAAATGGAAAAAGATGAGTATTGACGTACGTCAATACTCATCTTTTTCCATTTATCTGAGGGTTCTAAACCCCGTTATCAAGCTAAAATCCCTTTAGTAAAAAATACGGTGAAAGCTATATATTTTCTAATATATATATATATATATATATATATATAATCAAGATATCGACGAATAAAAAAGAGGTTTTTGTGAACCGACTTGGCGATCAGATAATCCCTCACTGCAAAGTTGCTAACATTTCGAAACAAAGGGAATACACAAGATATCGTTATTAGTACAACAATTTAGATATCTTGTATAAAAACAGTTAGAGCATACAATCAGTTAGAACATCGAAATATCACTTACTATATATTAGCAATATACACATTATTTATCGGTTCTCCCAGGCAGCTGTTCCAGGCTGCGAAGTAAACGAAATAATTACCACAATTTAATGAACATTTTTACATATACATATGCATATATATATATACATATGCATATATATATACATATGCATATAGTGTAGGTAGTACCAAATCAAGCACTCTATGCACAGGCAGAGTGTATATAATAGAAAAAACGAGGAAGTTTCGTTAACATGTCACAACAAATATATCTTTTGTCGCATCACTAGTCTGAGAAGCAGATCGATACTGGAGTCGGGTCCATAACTTCTATGGAGAGACCTGATCAATACGTCCTCTTATCTAAAGTTATCCAGTCATGGCGAGGCCTGATCAAGACGTCCTCTGATCTAAAGGTATCCAGTCATGGCGAGACCTGATCAAGACGTCCTCTGATCTAAAGTTATCCAGTCATGGCGAGACCTGATCAATACGTCCTCTTATCTAAAGTTATCCAGTCATGGCGAGACCTGATCAAGACGTCCTCTGATCTAAAGGTATCCAGTCATGGCGAGACCTGATCAAGATGTCCTCTGATCTAAAGTTATCCAGTCATGGCGAGACCTGATCAAGACGTCCTCTGATCTAAAGTTATCCAGTCATGGCGAGACCTGATCAAGACCTCCTCTGATCTAAAGTTATCCAGTCATGGCGAGGCCTGATCAAGACCTCCTCTGATCTAAAGTTATCCAGTCATGGCGAGACCTGATCAAGACCTCCTCTGATCTAAAGTTATCCAGTCATGGCGAGACCTGATCAAGACGTCCTCTGATCTAAAGTTATCCAGTCATGGCGAGACCTGATCAAGACGTCCTCTGATCTAAAGTTATCCAGTCATGGCGAGACCTGATCAAGACCTCCTCTGATCTAAAGTTATCCAGTCATGGCGAGACCTGATCAAGACCTCCTCTGATCTAAAGTTATCCAGTCATGGCGAGACCTGATCAAGACGTCCTCTGATCTAAAGTTATCCAGTCATGGCGAGACCTGATCAATACGTCCTCTTATCTAAAGTTATCCAGTCATGGCGAGACCTGATCAAGACGTCCTCTGATCTAAAGGTATCCAGTCATGGCGAGACCTGATCAAGATGTCCTCTGATCTAAAGTTATCCAGTCATGGCGAGACCTGATCAAGACGTCCTCTGATCTAAAGTTATCCAGTCATGGCGAGACCTGATCAAGACCTCCTCTGATCTAAA